>RJWM01004472.1:0-100231 GCA_004363535.1 Dasyprocta punctata | reverse complement strand
TTCTATGATTCTGTTATTTTACAGTTAAAGAAACTGAAGTTCAGGCAGGTTAAATGATTGGATCCAATGCGGAACAGGTATTGAATGAAAGAATCAGCCTGTCGTCTTCCACTGAAGTGTTTTTCTTCCTGATCCATCACGTGTATTCCAAAGGATATAGCTGTTATGCAGATAATTCATGGATATAATCAGTTTAGAACTTTGTCATACTCTGTCATAATAAGTCACAAAGAGTCAACTTTCTTTTTAAAGAATTACTAGGGCTCCCTTACTGAGGAGCTCATCCTAAAGGTAGCAAATGATACTATTGTACTGAAAACTTGTGATCTCTTCACTAAAGGACAGAAGTCACATACTTATAACATGAAAGGGTATGACCTGACATGGTGGCTTATGTCTGTAACTCCAGCACTCAGGAAGCAAAAGGATTGTGCATTTAAGGTCAACCTGAGCTACACAGTGAGCTGAAGGCCGGACTGGACTTTATACATAGTAAGATCCTGTCTCAAAGATATATGAATAAAAATGCAAATACGGAAGTAGAACTATGTGAAATAGTGTCAATCAGTGTAAATGTTGCTATTTTGATAAATTTGAAAATGTTTTTGATGCTCAAATATTTTGATGCCCAAAACTGTAAGACTTAAATGCTCGGGTCCAGGCGTGGTAGTACATGCCTGTAATCCCAGCCCTCAGGAGACTGAGGGAGGAGGATCGCTGCACATTCAAGGCCAGTTTGGGCTACAAAGGGAGTTGAAGTCCAGCCTGGATTACCTAATGCAACTCTGACTCAAAAAGAAAAAAAATTAAAAAGAGGGCATACTAAAGCAATAGATGATGTGAAAGATTCAGATTTTGTTACAAGTAGAGAGTAAGCTAGAGATAGAAATATCACAATAGTAAGGGGTTATATTTGCTTGGTTTACTTTGGCATGACAGAACATATAAATCAAATATTTTGCTTTGTTTTTCTCTCTCCTACCTTTTTCCTATTTTTTGGTAAATAACAATTGCTTCTATAAACCAATTTGATTTAAATTAAAAAACTAAACAACCAACATTTTAAAAGGAACCCATAAAAACATTAGAAGATGTAAGAGATACATGCCTTCATTGAAAACAGCAATATTGTCAATGTTAAATAAATGAGTGGGTTATCCAAACTTGCTTTAAATTATTAGCAAACACAACACACTGGGGAGGGGTAGCAGTTTCTGATCGGTTATTGGAAAGCTACTTCAATATTCTAGAGAAACTACTCTACTTAAATATTAAGTTAATAGTAAAAATGTATATCCTTTAAAAGTAAGTCAGTAATTGAATGCTATCCTATCTAGTAATTACTATAAAAAGAATAATCATACTGGAATAATAAATGTTTGTTAATAGAAAATAGCATTTAAGTGATTTTATTTCTTGAAAAACATGTTCAAATAATGTTCTTTCATAATTAGCAACTGAATACAGCATGCAATTAATGATAAACCTTTTTTAGAGTTGAGGAAACTTAGAGTCAGTATTATTATGGGACTTGACCAAGATGATGTGGTTGAAAACTCATGAATCTCAAGGTTGGGCTGAAATATACACATAGTTAGAGCCTCTTTCAAGGTTATATCTGTAACTCAGATTTTCATTCAGGTTTTCATGATGTCACATTTTTCTTTTTTTGAAAGAAATTTTATTTTTTAAGTGTCTTAAGGATTGAAGGAATGATAATTCCTGTTCAAAATGCTTTGGCTTTAATTTTATTAATACTGATTATTTATCATAAAATATGTCCTATTTATTGTATATAATTAAATCATGTATAATTATAAGTTGAGTGAAATAAAAACGTATTTCAAATTAATAACTCCTGATTTGCTGCCACTAGAGTTCTTTGGATGGAATTAAATTTTTTATGGGGCAATAAAAATTAGTATATATTGGTTAACTGCAAACACGGTATCAGAATTCTTCATTTTTTGCAAATGTTATGTGACTTCAGTTCAATCTGAAATGCATTCGGTTAGTCTGAAAATACTGAGGAACAGCAAAATATAAACTAACCTTTCTCAAGGTTTCTCTCCAACTCCCATTCCTCTTACCTGCAAATCTCCAGAAGCATTGTCTACCTTCTTCAATAATTTTAGCACTACCTTCATGAATTTTCTACTTCAGGAATATTTGCACATAGTGAAACATTTAATTTTCCATAAATCTGAACACTTCATCTCATAAACGTGTGAAAGAATGAAATCTTGAGAAAATAGGAAGTTTGGAGAGTGTTTATTGGAAATAAGAAAAAATCTCTTGGTGGATATCCATCAATAGGGGATTGCAGAACTGGAATTTCTGTTGTACTTTCTTTGTTTAGCTTTATGTAGATAAACAGAGCTCAGGAGGCTTTGCAGACTTTTTTTTTTAATCAGTTACTTAGCTGGAAATCAGTTACTCTGCATTTCTAAGTTTCTCCAGCATGGAGGTCAGGGAGAAGCTGTTAACTAACTCAGCATATACTTCTGCATAAGGACCATCATCTTGGGAGGAAAGGAACGACCGTTGTCTCTCTCCATTCTTCTCCTAACCTTTTTTTCTTGTTTTCTTTTATAGTTCTAAGCTTAACCAGCTCCACTTTAGTTGGATAATAGCATTAAAATTTCACACTAACTAGAATTTTACTATAGTAAATAATTGTAATGTTACTAAGATGTTACTAATGTTTAGGAATGAGGAAACCAGGCACCGTGAGATTAGGACACTTGAGGTAAGGTTATACAATTATGAGTGGTACAGTTGGGACTCAAACCAAGGCACCTCAGAGACTTACATCTGTGTGGTTCCCTGTTGCTCTATGGCATGTCCAGTGGCCTTTTCTCGACCATCTTTGTCTCTCAAATGCATTGGACACTATGTACTTGCTCTTCAGACTCTCATGGAAAGTCTTGGTTTTCCAATTTTCCTATTAGTAACTTTGTTTTAAAAAAGCATTTCCTTTGCTGTGTTTCCTAAACCTGGAAGCTTTCTAAAGAGTCTCTACTTTTGCCTTGGCGATCTCACAATTTCAGTGTCAACTCTATGCAAATGATACTGAAGGAGACAAAAATATTTCTTACCCAAATATAAAGCAATGTTGAGTCAAGGACAGTAAAAATTCAGGTGACCTCTCTGCCTTCTGTTTCCCTAAAGTGGGATAGAAATTCACAAAGACAAAAGCCTCTCTATCCTCCTCTCCTGTCCTCCCCTGAAAACAGTACTTTCATTCTTTACAGCACCTGCTTATCATCTGGAGATGGCAACACCAGAGGAATCTAGCAGACTGTAGCTTCTCATGCTTTGGCCACCTGTAAACTCTGGAGGCTGATTTTCTTTTGTCTTGTCCCTTCCTTATAATTCATTGTTGTTTGCTGAAACTATTTAAGGTAGAGTCCTAAGGTGCTGCCTTGAATTTTTTTTTCTCCTGTGTGATAGGCATTGCTCCTGTTAATGAGCTTCTTTGTTTTTCTCTTGTTAATCTGTCTTTTGTTGCAGATATCTGTCCAAACTGCTAACTTTTGAGGGTCAAAGGAAAAGTATATTTGATCCCCATAAATTATACTAAATCAAATCTTTTATTTTGAACTGCCTGCTGTTCCCAAATCACTTAAGTGTCCTGCTGGGGACTCAGAACAGAGTTAATTTTGCCACAGAATTTTGAGCTTATGGGACACAGTTTTAATCTTTGTATTGTTCATTTTGATCTTGAGTGGAACTTACATCAGTAAACAGAGATCAGTAAAACTCAATCATTGAAAATATATTTGGCCCTCCATAGGCCTGGGTCCTGCATCTACAGTTTGGGCCAAATGAGGTCAGAAAAGGTTGCATTTTCAATGTTGGCAAATGCCTTATAGTACATTCAGTGCCCTGATAGTAATCTGGCCTTGAGGCTTAGGATAGCGTTCCTAGGTACAACATCTGAGAAACTTTCAGAATCTTGAACTCTTGGATTTGAGTCTGTCAGCTTGGTTTACTGTCCTCCCTGAAAGATAAAGATGTACTTCATTCCTTTATCATCAAACTTCATTCCTTTCCAGACTTTATTTTCCTCCATTCTTGATTCTGCATCAACCAAATGCATTTGAGTGCGAGCTCTTTCACCTTGGGCTGTATATAATATCCATGAGCTATAGCACCTTTGACACAGAACTCTTTTCCTCTGTTCAGCACACTCCTCATAACATGGTAAAGTTTGATTTTCTGGTGACCAGAATGGAAAACAGAGAAGATTTTGATGAAGGTAGACATTGTTTGGGAAGGTTCCTACATCATTTGAAGCCTCTTTGTACCCTCAAGCCCAAACAGCAGATGGGACTCTTCCATTCACTAATCTTTTTTATAAGATTTGTCAGAACTGAGTCCAACTAAGTGAAGGTGCGTTTGGGTAGAATGATTTTTATATTGAAAAACAAATGAATCTTAGAGTACAGTCTTTGTTTCTTTCTTTCTTTTTTTTCTCCTACAGTTGATGTTGTTAGTGCTCAATCCATTTTTCTGCAGGGATTGGATGCCAAGTTGATTAGAAATGGCTCACAACTACTTTCTTCTACAGAGACTTCCTCTCAGATAGAAGGAAATTGTTGTGCCCAGCAACTGGGCATTTGTTTTGGGTTCAACCAATGGCTACCTAATTTAAAGGTATCAAGGAGCCATGCTCACTTTAGCATGAACAGCACTGCAGTGAAATTTGGGCTCCAGATGATTCTTTGAGAGTCACAATAAAGCTAGTCTCTAAGAGATGCTATATCTTTGCTTAGTGTTGTTTTTCCCATAAACTAGTTTGCCTCCTGCATTCATGTTTTTTTAGATCACTCTTATAAGGGGTGATCAAAAACTGTGATGAATGTTTAAATTTTAAAATTTATTACAATAAAAGCATATCACCATTAATCCCCCTCAATAATCCCCTATTTAGAATGCTTATATTTGTTATCATTATCATTTAGAAAAACTTTTCTTGTTAATTTCTGAAGCAGTTCTGAAAGTTCTATCTTGTATCTTTGTGACACGTGATTAAAAAATTATATATGGTGAACGATGTTGCCAAGTGCTACCCAATGAATAGGTGGTCTGGTAAAAACATTATGGTATGTTCTCATTCACCTCATTCCCTGGATATGGTGCCCTGTGACATCTGTCAAAATGAGCACAAAAAAGTAAATGCTTGAGTCCATTCAGGCCTTCACAGCAGCCACAATAAACTAACTAAACACACTCTTGAAAGAGAACCTCCAAAATCGCTTCAGTAAGTAACATGAATGGTATTAATGTGTTTGTAAATCACTTTAGGAAGGGGATTGGAAGAAGAGGGGAGAGTAAGAGTAGAAAGGGGGAGAAAGGAGACAAAAATGATCAGATGACCAAGATTCCCAAAATAAAAGAAATTATTATGTATCGCAAACATATACCATTTAAAAAAATCACTTGAAGAGAAATTCCTGTCTCTTGCTTCCATAAAAATTAACCAAAGGGATAGTTATCTCTGGTTTTAACATTCAATGAAACTAAGAATATAATATGTGGTATAGCAGTATAGTTAGGACTAGGTTATGAAAAGCTAAAGACAAAGAAGGCCAAAGGAGACAGGACAGCTGTTTCTTTACATCAGTGCTGTCCAGCAGATAGCTTGGTCGGGGTTGAGCACCATTTTAGGGAAATAGTATGTATGCAACAAGGAGCTGAAAAGTTGTTTTAAAATTAAATATTATTGGTTGAACAGCTTCTGTGTACAGAGATGCAAGGAATTGATGAGTCATGATTATTGGCTGCAGTTTAGATTCCTGAATCTCAAACTATGAAGGGCAAACAAATCACCTGGGAATTAAAAATAAAAAGCATACAGATTCAACTGGTTGTGGTGCTGTACCTCATTAATCCTTGCATTCTGGGAGTTTGAGGTAGGTGGATTGTAAGTTTGAGTCTAGCCTGGACAACCCTTCCAAAGTAGAGACCCTCCCAAAAATAGAAAATGGTTGGTGATACCTCATTGCAAAGGCTCTGGGTTCAGTCTATAGTACAAATAAAAAGCATACTTTTTTTAGTCATTTTTAAGAAGTTTCCAGTTGATAGCAATGCATAGACCTCAATTTGAGTGGTGAGGCTCTAGGTCACAAGATGTAATAGACAGAAAGTGTAGCACATCTGTGCAATTTTAGATTTTCTAGCAGTCACATTAAAAGAGTGAAAAAGAGGGAAATCAATTACATATTTTGTTTGCTATAATAGACCCCAATCTTAAATTTTAATGTGTAATCAATATAAACATGATTAATAAAATAGTTTATATTATTTTCTTGTGCCAATTATTTAGACTCCAGGGTGTATTTCATACTTAAACCCCAATTTAGATGTTAAATTTTCATAGGAAAAATATATATATATATATCACACTACTTATATTACAGTGCTTATTTCCAAAATTTAAGATTTTCAACAACTGACTTCATTTATGAATTTTTAAAATGTGTATTAATTAAAGTTAAATAAAATATAAGATTCAGGTACTTGGTTACACGTACTAACCAATATCTGTAATTCCCAAGAACCATACATGGCCAGTGGCTACCATATTCAAAAGAGTAGTTCTAAGTTATGTGAGCACAAGAGAAATTATCATGGGGAAAATGGAACTAGGAAGTGGCTTGAAAAATTTAAGAATACAGGGGACAGAGAGGAGAAACGGTGGCTCAGTGAATGCCAGCAACTCAGCTTCTCCAGGACAAAGTGTCTAGAGCCTGGGAAACAATAGCTTAGAAAGGAACTGAAGTTAGTGGAGAGTACATGAGAACCATGAGGGAAACGACAAAGGGGAAGAAAATAAGATTAAGTGATACAGAAGAAATAGACCGTGCAGAGCGGAGACACTGCAGCAGCACCTCTGACGGTGGTTGGGTAGCCATCAGCCACGAGGTAACATGAAACTAACAACTTTGCTGCTTATGAAGAACCAGAAAGTTGCACAGGGACCAGGAGAACCTTATGTGGTTGGAAACAGCAGGAAGCACTGCTACTCGAGGGACCCTCCAGTCAACAGTTGATGAGTGACTGTGGTACAAGTATCCAAAGACATAGTATAGCAGAACAGGAGCTGGTGGGGATATGCTTATAAGAATGGGCTGGGTATTTGAATCGGGGTCCTAGGATAGCTCTTTTGTTGCTTCACAATGCCAATTTCCCAGAGTGGATGAGGGAAATACAGTCATGGAGATGGTCAGCCATTGGAGAGCAGACTGGGGAAAATTTCGCTGAGAGGCAGAGTCTCACAGACTTGGCTCCTGTGGTCAGAAACCAGGTTCAGCCTGAGTTACACGGGACGGGAAGCTCACATTGTTACTGTGTTCCCACTGCGAGCAGAGCTCTACCCAGCACCATTCTGGGGAGAGACTGCCACCTTAGACTTCCAGTGTGACTAAGGACACACTGTCCCTTAACTTGAGCCTGAGAGAAGGATATACAAGTCCGAAACAATAGAAAATTTCTTTTACTATTCTTTGTTTGATTGTATTTTTTTCATGTTTTATTTTACTTTTTAAAAGTGTTAATGGTTGTTACTTTTTAAAAGTTAATAGTTTTTACTTTTTGCTGTTTTCCTCCATCTGTACATTTCCCCTCACACTTTTATTCCATTATTTAACTTTTTCCTTTTATGAGCCTGCCTGTGTGTGTGCGCATCGTTTAACCTTGACTTTCTTCTCCCAATATAGTTTATAGAGGTTAAGAGAGTTCCCTCTTGTCCATTTATATACCTCCCAATTTTATCTATATCTCTTTGACTGACCTTTATGTCCTATGTTTTATTCATTATCAATTTTACTTTCTTCCTCTTCACCTTTTCAGTTGTCTCCCTTAAACTCTTTTCTGATATTTTTTTAATCATAGAATCTTTTCCCATCCTCATTTCCAAATATCAATTTTTGTACCAGTTTTCCCTGTTATTCCTTCTAAATGTAATGACATACCCTTAACATCAATAGGATCCTTTGCCCCCTTCTATTTCTTTCTTCCCATATTACTGAGCAGAGGACTTAAAAAAAAAGAAAAGAAAAGAAAAGAAAAACCTTCTTTTCCCCTGTTTTTTCTTTTTCTCTTCTCTTTCCCCCTTTAGCATTACCCAGTCCTCAACTCCCTGGGCTTGAGACCACTGATTCTATAAACTTACTGTTAAATGCTGTTTTTCACCAGTAGTGAGACACTGCTATCACATTTAGTGCCCATTAACCGTAGGTCAAAATTTGAGCTGTTATGATGTTTACACTATAGCTGTGGCTTCCTCTCCAGGCTAAAGGAAGACCCCAAACAGGGTCTTCTGGTCTGTTATTTCTCAACTAGCCCTGATAGATACCACTATAATGGATTAGCCTATTACTGGTGTAGTTGAATTGATTACATAGGAATAATATGGACTCAATGAATAAATTAGTGCCAGTGAACTTGTTTGCTGAATTTACCATCACACTCAGGGAGAGGGTCAGCAAGAATTCCTATCCCAAGAACATGGACTGGATCAGACTCAGCAAGAATGCCTAAAACTTGGGAAAAACAGGTCTTGAGTCTGAGTTAACTTTTGTATTTCAGTGGAGGGATTAGAGGAGTTATTGGGGTGTGAGCACTCAGTCTTCGTAGCAAAGACTTGAGAATCACATATGCAGTGTCTCACTGGAATATCTAGTCTGTTTTCCCACTGGACATCTTATGGGTTAAGTTTCTGTACATTTCTTGATTTATGTGGTAACATAGTAACATGTTCTTTTATGGTTTCACGTGTTTATTAGGTTGCTACTCTTCTATGTGTGTTGTTTCATCGGCTCTGATTTAACAGGTGTCCAGGTTTTCTTCTTCATGGAGAAACACATATGGTACATGAGAAATAGACTTTTATACTCTGATGATGGAAATGCAATTGGTTCCCAACCCAGCCCATCTCAATAATATTTCTCAATGTTACTGGTCTCAACTCCCCAATCAAAAGACATAGCCTGGGAGACTGGATCAAAAAACATAACTTAACAGATTGCAAGAAACACATCTAATCCAAAAAGATATTCATGGACTAAAAATTAAATGATGGAAAGCAACATTTCATGCACCAGGACACTGAGAACAAGTGAGGGCAGCAAATCTAGCACCAGATATGGTAAACTTCAATTTAAAACTAATCAGAAGGGACAAAGAAGTTCACTACATGCTAGTTAAGGGAAAAACTCAACAAGAAGAGATCACATTAATACATATATATGCCCCAAATACTGGAGACTTATTTTCATAAAACAGAAACTGCTTAAATTAAAAGATCAAGTAAACATTAACATAATAATAGTAGAAAGTTTTAAAATCTACTTTCACAGAGACAGATCAACTAAACAAAAAACCAATAAAGAAGTTTCAGAACTGAACCACACCCTTGAACATACAGTCTTAAAGGTTATATGGAGTATTTCACAACAAAGCATATAATATTTTCAGCAAAACATGTTATTTTTCCCAAAATAGATCATGTACTAGTCCACAAAGCCTGCTGAAGTAAATATAAAGGAATTGAAATCACTCTATGTATACTATTAGCCTGTCACGCAATGAAAATATAAGTCAATAACAGAAGAAATTTTGGAAAGGACAAAAGCTCCTGTAAAGCTAACAACATACTTCTAATAAACAATGGGTCACAAAAGAAAGCAAAGAAGAAGAAGGTGAAGAAGAAAAGAAATTCCATAAGTAGATTCTCATGGCATATTTTAGTATTTTACAGATAGTTTTATTCAATTGAAACTTCCTTTTAATGCTTTGTAGCAAAAAAATCAAAGAAGAAATTTGAAGAATTCTGGAAGTTAATGACAATGACTGTACAACTCAACAAAACCTCTAAGACACTATGAAAGCAGTCTGAAATAAAAATTCATTGCGACCAATGCCCATATTTGAAAAACAAAGCAAGCCCAAATAAATGATGAGAAATCTTAAGATACTTGAAAAACAACAAATAACCAGCCCCAAATTGAAATTAAGGATGGAAACTATAAAGATAAGAGCAACAATCAATGAAATTGAAACTGTAAAAATTGTAAAAAACAAAACAAAACAAAATAAAAGCAATGCATAGAAGAGCTGGTTCTTCAAAAGAATACATAAAATAGATAAGCTC
The DNA here is from genome assembly GCA_004363535.1 of Dasyprocta punctata. Taxonomy (NCBI): domain Eukaryota; kingdom Metazoa; phylum Chordata; class Mammalia; order Rodentia; family Dasyproctidae; genus Dasyprocta; species Dasyprocta punctata. The sequence goes on along the minus strand of RJWM01004472.1, from coordinate 90,072 downwards.
ATGGCAAGACTTATCAAGAGAAAGAGAGTAAAGACTCACATCAATGCAATTAAAAATGAAAAAGGTGAAATCACAACAGACTGCTGATATCCAGAAAATAGTAATGGCTTTGAAACATTATATTTCAGTAAACTACCACATTTTGAAGAATTCTGGATACATAAAATCACCAAAACTAACCCAAGAAGACATAAATATGTGTAACAACCCAATGAAAAGAAATGAAATTGATTCAGTAATAAAGAGTCTACCAACTAACAAAACCCCAGGACCTGATGAATTCTACAAAACCTTTGAGGATGTTAATCACCAATACTCCTCAAGCTGTTCAAAGAAATTAAAATGGGTGGAGTGCTCCTGAATTCATTTATAGAAGCCAGTATCACCATGATCCCTAAACTGAATAAAGACCCAACTAAAAAAGAGAAGTATAGGTCAATCTCTTTAATAAACATAGATACAAAAACTCTCAACAAGTTGTAAGCAAATACAATGCATCAAATCATCAAGTATGTTTTGTCCCAGAGATGCAAGTATGATTAAATATATGTAAGTCAATAAATATATTCCTTCATACAAACAAAAGCAAATTCAAAAACCACAGATCACAACAATGGATGCAGAAAAAGCATTCATAAAAATCCAACACCCTTCATGACAAAAACCCTGAAGAAAACAGGTGTATCAGGTTCATACCTGAATATAATAAAGGATATTTATGGCAAACCAACAGCCAACATCACATTAAGTAAGGAAAAATTATATGCATTTCCCCTAAAATCAGAAACAAGACAAGAATGTCCACTATCATTTCTTTTCAACATACTACTTGAAACGTTATCCAGAGCAATAAGGGGAGAGAAAGAAACAAAAGGGATATATATATAGGAAAGGAGGAACTCAAATTAACATGATTTATAGATGGCAGGATATGCTACATAGAATACCCAAAGAACTACCCCAAGAAACTCTTAGAATTAAAATCCAACTTCAGCCAAGTAGCAGATACAAGATCAACATTGAAAAATCATTACCATTTGTATATACCAATAATGAACTTGATGAAAGGAAAATTATGAAAACAAAATCATTCACAGTAGCTTCAAGGAAAAATGAAATACCTAGGAATTAACCCTACTAAGGATGTAAAAAACAAACAAACAAACAAACAACTCTACAAAGACAACTACAGTACTCTGAAGAAAGAGGTTAAAGAGGACATCAGAAAATGGAAAGATCACCCCTGCTCCTTGATATGCAGAATGAATGTTGTCAAAATGGCCATACTTCCAAAACTGTTATACTGAATCAATGCAGTTCCAATTAAAATACCAACAGTATACTTTACAGATCTAAAGAAAACCACCCTTAAATTCATGTAGAGTTGAAAGGTACCCCAAATAGCAAAGGTAATTTTGGTAATAAGAGCAGGTGGCATAGCAATATGTCACTTCAAGCTAGACCACAAAACAATATTTATAAAAATGGCATAGTACTGAAACAAAAACAGACACATGGATCAGTGGAACAGAATAGAAGATATAGAAACATTCCCAGATATACTCAACTATTTGATCTTTTACAAAGGATCCAAAAGCATATGTTGGAGAAAGCTAGCCTATTCAACAGGTGGTATTGGGAAAACTGGTTACCTATTTTGGAAGAATAAAACTAGACCCTTATCTCTTATCATATATTAAATTAAAATAAAAATGAATCAAACATATAAACATTAAAACAGAAACATTTAAACTCTTTAAAGATAAAGTATGTAAAACACTTGAATACGTAGATACAGAAAAAGATTTTTTAAACAGAACCTCAATGGCACAAGAAATAATAGCAAGAATCAACAAATGGGGATTATAACTGACCACAATGCTTCTGTACAGTGAAAGAACCAATCAGGACAGTGAAGAGGCAGTTTAAAGAATGGGAAAAATTTTCACTAGCTACTTCTCAGACAGAGGACTAAAATCGTGAATATAGAAAGAACTAAAAAAAATTAAATCATCTAAAATTAAAGACTCAGTCAAGAAATGGGCAAGAGAAATGAACAGACACTTCACAAAGGAAAAAATACAAATGGTCAACATATATATGAAAAAATATTTAACATCTCTGGCCATTAGAAAATGCATATTAAAGTAATATTAATATTCCATCTAGAAATAATGGCAATCATTAGAAAATCAAACTAATAAATGATAATATGGCTGTGGTGAAAAAAGAAACCTCCTGAATTGTTGGTGGGAATGCAAACTAGTACAACCATTATGTAAATCAGTATGGAGATTTCTCTAAGAACTAAAATTAAAAATTCTATATAACCTAGCTGTCCCCCTACTAGGTAACCTCCCCAAAGAGCTCGAGACAACACACTACATTTATACATTCATACCAATGTTTACATCAGCACAATTCATAATAGCAAGATCCTAGAAACCACTTTTATACCCATCAGCAGATGATTGTATAAAGAAAATATGGTGTCTGTATATAATGGAATATTACTTGGCTCTAAAGAAAGACAAATTTGATTCATTTATAGCAAAGTGAATATACCTGGAAAATGCAATGTTGAGTGAAATAAACTAAACACATGAGCTTAGATACTGTATAGTATCTCTCATTTGAGTGAGGCAAAGTACAAGGAAAATGATAAAGGATGGGTAGAAAGAGACATTGGTATGGCTTTCTTGCAATAGGTTAGTGATTCAAGGGAACAAGGGTGATGGGTAAGGAGGGAAAGGGGAAATAAGAATAAAAAACGTATGCTATATAGAGGAACCTAATAACCCCAATTAATGTAAACACTATGTACATAATATGAGGTAAAGCAAATAATGTCAACAAGTATGAAAAAAGGGGACAGGGGAACTGAAAAAGGAGGGGTAGGGTGAGGAAAGGGGAAGGAAGCTACAGAAGAAAGAAAGAAACTAATATGTACATGTAACTAACCCCCCTGAGATGATTGTAAACTGCACGAATTGCAAACATGCACAAATAATGTAAAAAACTATTAAAAAAAGAAATGAAGAATATAGTAGTACCTTGGTTCACAAACTTAATTTATTGTATGATTTCGCGACAGATTGCCACTTTTGCGTTTGCATGGGGAAGGCGGTCATAGTTGTGTTTGTCACTCGATGTGGAGTTTGTGAATAGAGGCAAAATACTGCTGAATGCTTTTCTTTTTTTAAGAATCGGATTGTTTGTGAACAAAAGCATTTGTGAGCTGAGGTATTACTGTACTTTCATATTGTAGAGCTAAGAGGGATCAGCCTATAACACAAGAAGGCAGGAGACTGGTATTATCGTAGGGAAGTTGTTCTTCACTACTTTATTTCATGGGGCAGAATGGAGTCCATTTGGTGGTTCTTGGCTGCTGCTAGAGATCAAATCTCAAAATAGCTACAATTAACTCATCTGCAGATCTGCCATTCTTAAAAGTCTTTCCTCTTCCATATTATAGACAGAGGGAGGTCATAAAAGTTTAAAACTTTGTACAGCTGTGAAATGAACTAATAAGGATTCATTTCTGTGTTCCAGCTTGAAAAGAAATTTATGAAACTTGAGAAAATATAGCAAACTTAAAAAATGATGGGAATTTGGTATTTCAGCAAGTTCTTATGGTAGAGATTGAGTGGAGGAAGCTGGTAAAACCAGAACCATTCTTGTGTACAAAGCAGACACATAATGGCTTCTATGTGAAAGGCATGAAGGAGAGAGCCCTGACTGATATGTACGCAGAAAGTGTGGCAGTTATGAATGAAATGATTGTTCATCATCCATTCTGTCCACCTTGGGAGAAAGATGAGATCCTTGCCCAGATCAAGGAGAAAGCAGGAAACCATTACTTTCCTGCCTTTGAAAAAATGTTTAAGAGCCACAGTGAAGTCTACCTTGTTAACCAAAAGCTGAGCAAGGCTGATATTCACCTGACTGAACTTAACTAATATGTGGAAGTGCTTGGTACCACTAGCATTATAGCTGACTTCCCTCTGCAGTAGGTGATGTATTTCAAGCCCTCAGACAGACAGCCTTATCTATGATTATGGAATCTAGTATTTGGACGCTGGGCTGGTGATTCTGACTTCCAGCCATCTCCAGTGTTCATCTTGCCTCTCCCTGGCTTCCTGAATAATTTTCAATGGCCTGCATTGAAGGGCACAAAAGTAATCATGCTACACAAGAAAACTGGAGGTGGATGACACCTCAAGGAATATATTTTGCTTTGGATAATGAGACAAACCCAGGGCCTTTCTCCCTCTCCCTAATCCTTTCTATTTCACTGTAGGTTCTGACACTGACTTCCCTGGGATTTTCTTTATTCGAGGTCTAAAGAGGTGCGCACTCTAATTTCCTTCCCTAAAGCAATGTTCTTACTAGCACACATTGTATTTCTCTCTGCACAGCTCCCTCTCATACTCAGACTCTTCCCAGCAGTAATTTCTATCTTTATCCTGTGTGAAAATTGGTTATGACTGGCTCACGGTTTTCTTGTTCTACTTTTCACCATAATTTCTACCTCAATGATCCCATCTCTTCACTTTTCTTAATGGAATGTTTTTCTATTTCAGTATCTAGCAGACACATTATTTTTCCTTACTTGTAGTCACAATGAATCTACAGGATTAAAATGTGAGGAAGAAGATAGAGTTGACTGGATCCAAATAAAATATTAAAATTTTATTGGGAAAAAAGAAAAATAGAAGGTTGAAAGGACTATGACATAATTATTATATTTCAAAATTTATATCAATATGACATATTTTAATTGAAGGAATGATGATTTCCTTAGGGAGTAAAGTGCAAAGTCTGAGTGAACAAAGGAAAATATTTACCTAGTTTTGATCATTAAAAGGCAGCAACCTCAGGTTTTCTCCTGTGACAACCTGAACCTGAGCACTAGCCATCTTTATTTTTATTTAACAGCTTGTAAGATGTAGAGTGTATTTCAGTGGTTAAAATAAACATGGCCTTCAAGGAAAAGGCACCACTTATTAGGATATGCATAATCGCCCACCTGTCTTACAGGGAGACATATTTTGACTCCTAGACTCTGATTACAATACTAAACAGACTTGTCGTATAACAGGGGTATCTCCCAATGGGGACTACCAACAGGTTTGGAGGGATAATTTCCCAAGTTCTCTGGTGTCTAATTATTAATAAGTTTCAACCCATCTGTTCATTTTGTGGGCCCCCAGCGTGTCTCATTATTCTCAACAAGCTTTGTTTCTTTCTCTGCTGAGGTCGCCTTCCTTTCTGCTTCTTGGTGAAGATAGTCCTAACCAGCTCTCTGGCCTCAGCTCCTTCTGCTCAGATTCCCTAGCCAAGCTCTGTTGGCCTCAGAGTCCATTCCTTGCCCCTCTGAAATGATGGCTAGTGAAGCTTTGCTGCCCCCTTCTGGCTTAATTTTCAACAACTATTCTGTTTGTGAATTCTGGAAATACTGTACACAATGGCATGGCTTCTAAAGGCTAGAACGTTAGCACAAAGTGATGTTAAAAAGCTGAATACTATTTATGAAGCAGATTATGTGGGTCAGAAATACGAGGCCTCATAGACAAAGAAATGGGAACAGCCGATGAAGATCTGTGCCCTTTTCAAGTCGGAAGAAACGGAGAAGGAATGCATAAGTAAGAAATGGTAAGTCAGGCATTATATGAAAAGTAAGGTTTGGAATGGAGACAGAGAGGGGCAGGGGCATTTAGATTTTAGACAAGGCCCAGAAAGATCTCCCTGAGACCTAGATACATGAGGAAGTGCTCAAGAGGATAAAAAATTCTGAGACAAGAGGCCGCTTGGTATGTTTGAGAAACACGAAGGAGGTCAGTGTGGCCCGCACCGCAGCAGAATGAAAGGTTTATACTGGATGACAGTTTCAGAAGTTTCATTCCATGATCTCTTGGACTTCTTGTTTTGGGACCTGTGGTGAGGCAGAACATGATGGCAGGAACACAAACTGGAGGAAGCTTCTCACCTTATGGTAGCCAGGAAATAGAGAAGGAAGCGGGAAGGGGCTGGGATCCCAATACTCTCTTGGAGTGCACATCTCTAATGACTTTTTTCTCACCAGGCCCCACCTCCTAAGGTTCCAATAGCACCACAGGCTGAGGGTCAAGACTTCAAAGACTGGGGCTTTGTGGGACATTCAAGATCCAAACTGCGGCAGGAGAGAATGGGACTTCTGTCCAAGAGCTACATGTGGAAAGGCAAGTAGGAGTAGATTACACAGGACTTGAAGGAAAGTTGATACATACTACATACATGTATTTGTATATGCAGACAGACCCAGAGATACAGAAACACAATGTCTTAGTTACTTTTTTGTTGCTGAGATATCCAACACCCAAAGTTAGAGGAGGAAAGCTCACAGTTTGTAAAGGTTTCAGTCCAATCAGCTGGCTCCAAGACAGCGTGGTATGGAAGAGGGGCAAAGAATCCACGGTATGGGAGGCAGCAACCAGTGAGGCAGCAGAGGTAGCAGCAGCAGCCAAGTCTGCCTTTATATTCATGCAGGCTACCTGCCCTTTGGACAGTGCTGCTCACATCCAGGGTGGGGCACCATTAATTCTAGTATCACACACTTAATCCCAGGATCACACACTCTAGATCCAACCACCTCCAAAAGAACCCCCAACCATGACCACGTGAGGCTTTAAGGGGGACATCTAGATAACACACAGACACAGAAACCTACGCACAGATGTATCTACACATATCTACTTAAATCAAACTGGAAGTTTTTGAAGAGTTTTGAATAGAGGGGAGACCCACAGAATATTTAAAAGTATCACTCTGAGGATTGTATGAATAACAGACTCTAGGGGTGGTAAGGGGCAAGAAAAGAGACCTCCTAAGAGGCAAGGAGGTACAGTGAGTCTGACCAGCATGATGGATGGAGTTAGTAAGCTCTGGTCACATTATGGGTATATTTTGCAGATCGATTTGCTGATGACTTACCTGAGTGTAAAAGAGAGGACTAAAGAATGACTGAATAGTTGAATGGTTGGACAGCTAGCGTTGCCACTTATTGAGATGAAGAAGTCTGTGGGAAGGACAATGATAATAACAAGAACGAGAGTTTTATTTGAACATGTCCAGTTTGAGATCTATAGTGAACAAATACCAAGAAGAACAGAAGAGACATCTAAGGTAGAGAGAAAACTTTTGGAGATATGCTATAGATGGTATTTAGAGCTATAAGACTGGATAAGCGCAAATTAAGAGTAATTCAAAGTGGCAGAAGTTGTCACTAAAATTGAATTATTGTTTGCAATATGAATGTTTTTTACTTCAATGGCTTGGTTTCTCAAGTGCTGTGTGATGCCTATCTTTCTACTACTTTTATCTATTTAGGCTACTGTGAAACTATGGTTCAAATGGCTTACTTTGTAGTCACCTGGTTTTCACATGGCATGATGGTATCCTTGATGAACTAATCCCACTTCTTTTTCTTGTTAGTTCACAATATCTGTTAATTACACAGGATTGTGAACACAAGTACAAATACTCACAGTATTATGGAGTTCTTGCAAGGTTTTTTCCGTTTCCACATTCTCATGTTCAACTAGAACATTTCTCCATATTCTTAAACCTCAGTTTAAATATCATTTCCTCTGTGAAATCCTTCTTAATGTTTTTTGAACAGGGCCTATTGCTCATTTTTGTGTTTTGTGTGTCTAGATACAAGCTATTGTCATGTAAATAAACATCATATCCTTTCTGCCCATGTGACTGTGATCTTATAGAGGACAGGGATTATACCTTATTCCTTTTTATACATTTGATGATAGCTATTAGCATATAGTAAGTACTCAATAAAAATTAAATTACTAAATTCTACTTACACCAAATACTATGACTGACTTTTCCTTTGAGCCCCTTTTATGTTGTATAAATTAAAATTGTATGATTTTGTAAACTTTTTAATATCCGGGTACTTTCAAATGAAAGAGAAAAACACTACTCCTCTTTGGGCTACAATGATAGTCACCTACTTTGTTATTTCATTTAAATACTTTTAGTTGGCCAAAGCAGATTCCAACTGAATAGCTGTCAGACATAACTGTTCACTGCTGCTCTTTGACAAGAATCACATCAAAGTTTTGCTTTCAGATTGAGGCTTCCTGACTCCTCATAGTAGTTTGGAATGATGCTGCATTTGGGAAATTAACTGTGTGATTCCCTGGAGTTGGTTAAATCTTCTTATCAAGAATTATTGCAGTCATTTTCCTTGACTTATGTCCACATCTGTTTCTGGGGAAACACTAACCCAGGAATTTTAGTACTTCATGTATTTTGTTCTAATCAAGGTTAAATGTTATTTCTGTTAGCTCTTTATTTTCCAAGTCTATGTAGCTGTTATATAATTTTCCATATAGGAAAGTGCATTAAAGCTTTCCTATTCCAGGAAATTTGAATTGAAAACAGCAGGCATTCAAACTTGTACTTAGGCAACAAATCTTTCAGGAAATTTCTCTTAAATAGTACCTATGTACCAGGAATTGGCATGTTAGAGACACATAAGTCACTTGCTCTTTTGATGTGTATATCTTGATGGATAGATGATAGGTGATAACAAATACATGAGTGTAAAACTTTCAGATAGTGATATGCAATGAAATAAATGAAATGGTGGAAGGTGTGAGAGGAAGACTCCTAAGTGAGTGTGTGGGTCTCCAAGCGTTGTGTGCACTTAATGAGGCAGCACAGGGCCTGCCACCTACTGTTGGTTGGTTCCTTCTCTGATACTTTCCTGTTTGGCTTTTTCCGTAGTTGCTACCACATTACCCCTGAATTCATTCACTATTGTTTGCTTTTGGGTTTTGTGCTGTATCCTACAAGGCTGCCTTCTACAGACCATTATCTGGGCTTCCTGACTATGGCTTCTGGCTGTGTTCAGAAAGCACTGGCTGGTGACCAGAGGTTGGAATGAAAGAAAAGAGGTTGAGTTTCCACTCTCCCTCCTTGATAAGCAGAATGATTCTGACAGTACCGCATGACTCTGCAGCCACAATTCCATGATTGTGGCACATTTTCAGTTGGTTTAGTTTTTGCCACCTCCCATCATTTCTTTGTTCCTTTATGTCTAAGAGTGGTAATAGCTTTGGGCTGAAATAGTCACACTGCACACATTTCTATGAATAAGACCTTTCTCTAAGTCTTTTTACTTAAATACTTTTGGGAATGTCTTCTGTTTCCTGTCAGGACCATGAATGATACCACAGGGTATTAAAGAATAATTACCCATATATGTAGATCCTTACTTTGGTCATTTCTATGGAAAAAGCTTTATTTTTCTCAGATAGTCTAGCCCTGTGTACCTTACATATTGGAGGTACTTATGTACATTTGTTTCAAATAATAAAAATAATTAGAAAAACGTATTTTGGGCAACTTGGGGAAATCAGATAACACAGAACTAATCCTTTCTTTGAGCTTTGTTTTACCTTAATTTGGGCTCATGATCATGCAATATTATTGTTGCGAATAGTATTGTTTCAGGTGATACTGAGAAAACTAAATTTAAAGGCTTATATTTCAAGAGACTGGAAAATATTGCATACTTACATTAAACAGATAATACTTTTGAGGCAAGTAGAAGCCTAAAATTTAAACAATATGGGTATTATTGCATCTTAAAGTGCTGAAAGTATTCCTCAAATGATTTGCACAGTAAGATGACAGTATTTTATATGTGTGTGCATGTATTTTTACTTCCAGTTATTTTGAACTCAGTATGACTTTCCCCTAGAGCTATAGAAAATCATGTACTCTGAGGTCAAATAATGTAAATATAATCTAATAATATTCTAAGTAATAAAAATTAATTTGTACAACAAAAACTTGAACAAATGGCTTTCTATTTTTTTGTCAAATTATTTTTAGTCTGTGAAATCTCATCACGTTACCGCAAAGCCAATTCCATTTTTGATACCTTGTTTGGTGAATTTTTTATGCCTATATCTTGTCCTCTGAGTAGCCACTTTGAAGACAACAATACACAATGTATTAACTATTGTTATTCTTGTATTATTTTGTTATGAAAATTTTTTTTTCAAAAAATAAAATTTAAAAAATGTATGGATTTTGAGACCATAACATTAAGTGAAATAAATCAGACACAGAAGGATAAATGTCACATGGCTTCTGCTACATAAAAAAACCCAAATATAAATAAAGAGTAAAATAAAGCAGAGAGGGTAGGAAGCAGGGAGATAGACTTCTTGGAGATAGAGAAGGAGAGACAGGGCAGTGTGGTGAGGAAGGTGGTCAAAAATGATCAAGTATATAATATACATGTACATATACACACATATACATATATGTATATATATATTCCCAAATATATAAGCATTATGTGTCACAAATATATACTAATAAAAAAGAAAGTATTATTGACCTCAATTCAGAGTTTTTGTAATTTCTTTTTAACGTATATAAAAACTGAGAGGAAGGGAGGACCCTGGGACTGACCACACACACCAACCACCCTGACCCCACTGTCCATGCTACTTGTGCTGACCCTGCACACCAAGCCCGAAAGGAACCCAGGACTCCCCATGCACCATACTCCCAGCCAATGCCACCCTTGCTTCTAGGGTATCTATAGCACAAGGCAATAGAGGTGACAACCTACAGATTAAAAAAGACCAGTACACCCAGGAGGTGAGTTCACTTGGGGGCTTGTTACCCTCCACAGAGAACAGGTGAGAGAGAGCCGTGGGAGATAGGTATGGAAAAGGGGAGAACCAAATATGGATCTCCTGGGAATTCTACAGTCAGAACATAAAGTTCACAGGGTCTGTATTCTGTTGTGAGAGGACAGGTTTGGAGGGTGAAGTCATCACAGAGAATAACTCTTAAGAAGGCAGTAACTCTAGTTTCATCTTTGAGCTCTGGAACTGCTGCCTATATCCACAGAAATTAGTGGACCGAAGTACTATAGAAAGTATATGGGTGAAATAATTGCATTCACTAAAATCATAGTTCTCCTTGTTCTGGTTGGGGTACATTCATGAGTGGCTTCTAGGGTTTGTCAAACTCCATTTGACATTTGATGCCACTGATGCTGCTAAAGTTACTACTATAGCCAGCATAACATAATGTCTGACAATTGGTCTTCTCACTATGCCAATATGTGAATTTTCTAAGGGCCATAAACAATAAAAAATGGATACACATACACACAGAACATGGGGAAGCAAGGCAGCAGAAGACCCTCCCCCAAGTTCTCCCAAGGCAGATCGAAGGAGCACAAATGGAGAGGAAAGCAAATATCAGGTAGCAGAATTCTACAAAAAGGTTACAGAGGAGTTGAAGGAACTACACCAGATGAGTTCAAAGAAGAAATAAAACAAAAGTTCATGGAAATTTCACTCAAAATGTCCAAAGTGGATATATGGGGAAAATAAGTTAAAATTGGAAGAACTGACCAAATTGGCTTAAAGCATAAATGACAAATGTGCCAAAGATACAGAATCCTTAATGAAATATCAGACAAATACCTGAAACAAAAGGCTGAATAGAATTCATAAATTGCAGAAATGACCAATGTGAAGACAGAGTGTCTGAAATTGAGGACAAGATGTTATTCTGAAATATTCAGAGAATCCACAAAAAATTAAAAGAACAAGAAAAAACCATCCAAGAGCTACTAAAGGACACTAAAAAGACCACCCTAAGGCTAATTGGAGTTAGAGAAAATGTATAAAATAACACAAGTGGAGTTATTAACACATTTACAGAAATTATAGAAGAAAATTCTCAAAATATGGAAAAAAGATTTTGAAAAAAGTGAGGCTTCCAGAACACTAAACAACTATGATGATAAAAGAAGCCCACAAAGACATATTCTTATTAAATTGTCAGATACACAGCAACAACAGCAACAAAACAAAAACCCACAAAATTTTAAAAGCAGTCTGAAAAAAACAAAAAACAAAAACAAAAATCACATATAAATGTAAACCTTTTCAACCCAAATCTTAAAGGCCAGAAGTATTTCAAGTCCTAAAGGCAAAATACTTCCATCCTGGAATAACATATCCAGCAAATATTTTCTTCAAAATAGGTGGAAAAATAAGGACATTTCATCAAAAAGTCCAACTCAAAAGATACGTGACTATAAAACAAGCACTTCAGAAAATACTCAAGAATATCCTAGATAGAAATGATGAAACCAGAAAAGCTAAAAACCCAGATGAAATGAAAACATCAAACAAGATCAATGGGTAAACAACATCAAAAAATAACAGTAGAAGAAAAACAAAACAGCCACCAACAGAGAAAGATTGCAATGGTAGTAAATTATCAACACATCTTAGTAATATCTCTCATTGTTAATGGCCTCCATTCCAATTAAAAAACACAGATTGGCAAACTGGATCAAAAATACAACCCAACAATCCATTGCATTCAAGAAACTCATCTAACCCTAAAAGATATTCATAAACTAAAAATCAGTTGAAAAAGATATTTCATGCACCAGAACTGCCCCCCTCCCCAACCCCGAAGCAGTCTGGGTAGCAATTTTAATCTCAGACACTGCAAACTTCAAGCTAACACTGATTCAAGAAAAACAAGGTCACTATGTACTAGTTAAGGGAACAATCCAAAAATAAGAGATAATGTTGATAAATATTCATGCACAAAATACTGGAGCACTTAGCTTCATAAAAAAATACTGCTGAACATAAAAGATGAAATAAATACTAACAGTCATAAAGGGGAATCTTGACTTTGACAAAGGGGCCAAAAACTTACACTGGAAGAAACATACTCTATTCAGCAAATGGTGCCATAAAAATTGGGTATCTGTTTACAGGGGACTGAAACTGGACCCACATCTGTCACCATGTACTGAACTACAACAAAAATTATCAAAAATCTAAATATTGAAATAAACATTGAATCTACTGGAAGATAACATAGGTAAAACACTAGAAGTCATAGGTGCAGGGAAGGATTTCTTAAACAAAACTGCACGTGCACTAGAAGTAACAGCATGGCTAAACAGTTGGGATTTCATCAAGTTGAAAAGCTTCAACACAGTAAAGAAATCAATTATGATAGTGAAGAGACAAGCTACAGAACTGGAAAACATTTTGCCAGCTATTCCCCTGATAGAGTAGTAATAGCCAGCATATATAAAGATCTCAAAATATTAGACAACCTAAAATAAAAGACCCTATCAATAAATGGGCAAGTGAACCAGGCTTGGCAGCACACGCCTGTAATCCCAGAACTGAGGAGGCTGAAGCAAGAGGATCGCCATGAGGTTGAGGCTAGCCTGGGTTATAGTGAAACTCTGTGCCTGGTTTCACTATAACAAAACGAAAAGGGCAAGTGAAATGAACACTGTTTAGAGAAAGATGACTAAGAAACATGGCAAAATGATCAACATCCCTGACACAGGAATTGATTTAACACAGGACACATAATTTACAGGAATTTTAAAATAATATTCACCCAAAAAGTCAAATGCAGAAGAGTGCACAAGATCTGTCCACATGCTAGAGACTCAAAGAATTCAGCTGAGGGCCTGGATCCCATGGTAATGTTCTGCACGAGTCTAGCTGAAGACCTAGAGCCCATGACAATGTCCCCCGCATGTCCAAATAGAGGTTTAGGGCCCACCACAATGTCTCATAAAAGTCTGTACCAAGGCTCTGCACTGGGAAGGCCCAAAGGTCCATAATGGAAGCCAGAAAGTCTGTATCAGCAGGGTGAAGGACTTGTGACAGCAGGCTAAGGGAGCTGCACTGGAGCCAGGAAGCAACTCTCACGGTAAGCACCAGAGTTTCCTTGAAGTGAACTGCAGCCATCCTCAGTGACAGCAAGGACCTGAGCTCCTTTGATGATGAGAACAGCTGAGTTCTTATCAGGAAAACTAGTGTGACAAGCTTCTCCAGGAGAATCAACAACATGCCATCTTCCTCTCCAGTTCTCTTTTTAGGCTGTTGGCAAAAATCCTAAGGTAGGCCTTTCACGTCCAGCACCATGCTGATTGAGTTCAACTGGGTGTTACTAGTTGACTATGAAGTTAATTCATCACACCTGCCTGGTTAATTCATCATATTCTTCCCTTTATGCCAGAAAGAATGACAATCATCAAGATGTCAAAAAGTAACAAATGCTGCCTTGGCTGCAGTGAAAAGGGAACTTTCCTAAATTATTAGTGGGAATGAAAACTAGTTCAATCATTATGGAAATAATATGGAAATTCCTCAAAGAATCAAAACTAGAAATTCTATATGACCAAGTTCTTCCCTTCTAGGAATCTTCCCCAGAAAGCTAAAGACATCTTACTACCATGGCACATATGTACCAATATTTATAGTAACACAATTCATAATACCTAAATACTGGAAGTTGCCTCTTTATCCTTAAGCAGATGATTGAATAAGGAATATGTATCTACAAATAATGCAATACTACTTGGCTACAAATAAAGACAAATTTGAGACATTTGTAGGAAAATGGATGCACCTTGACAATGTAATTCTCAGTGAAATAAATCAGACACACAACCTTAAACACCAAATAGTATCTCTCATTTGGGTAAGCCAAAGCACAAAGAAAGAGAATAAGTTCAATAAAGAGAGACAAGGGGATGGGTCTCTTGCATATGGGAAGGGTTCCAAGACAACATGGGTATGAGGAGAGAGGATAAGAAGAAAAAGTAAATAGGACAAAGATGTGCCTTGTACAGGAGCCTAATAACCTTAATGAATACAAGCATCATATGTCATAAACATGAGATAAGTTTAGCAATATCAAGAGTAAAAATGGGGGGAGTTGATTTAGAGAAGGAGGAAAAGGAGAATGGATTTAGAAAGAGAATCAAGTGTTATGTACATGAACCCAGTTCTCAAGATGATTGCTAACTGCAACTATCACGTATGCAAGAAAGAGTTCAAAGTCATAGATCTAAGAAAAGTCAGTAAGTTCAAAACATAAATGTCATAAAGAAACTAAACCAAGACATAATAAATGACTTACAGCTAACTTTTTAAAAGTAACAGAGTAAACTGAAGCTTGCAAGAGAAATAAAACAAAACTATAAAAAGTGATTCAAAAGAAGGAAGCAAAATATAGAAAGAGAAATAGTACAGATGGAACAACAACAGCAAAATAATCAATTTAAGTCTATCAACAATCACATTAAATATAGTCTAACTTCTACAATGGAAGGCAGACATCTCATACTGTGTCATACATACTGACTATGAGAAGTATATTTCAAAATACCAATGAAATAGAGTAGAGTATAAGACAGAGGCAAAATATATCATGATAAAACTATTTTTAAAAATGACTTTTAAGAGTGTATTCAGTAATTTTGTATTTCATAATAAAGAATATCACTATGAATAACAAAGAAAATTTCATAATGATTGAGGAATCATTTAATCAAAAGCACATGACAATTCTGGACATGTGTACCATAGCACAGTAAGGCATAACATAGGTTTCAAGAACATGGAGCAAAAACTGAAAAGCTACATTAACAAGTTGACAGATGTAGGCATATAAATATTTACACCTCACTCCATAATTAATAGGATAAAGAAATAAAGTCAGTAAAGACACACAAGATTTAAGTAATACTCTTCACTAACATGACCAAATTGACATTTATTGAGCGTTCTACCGAACAGCAGAATACATCTTCTTTTCAAGAGCACACAGAAAATTTACTGAGATAGACATTCTGATTCATAAAGTGAGTTTCAATGAATAAAAAATTTCAAATCATACAAATTATGAGGGTTCTTAGGTCAAAACGAAGTTACAGTATGTAATTATGTAAATAAGAAATCAAAGCAGAAAAATCTCTAGAAAATCTCCAACTCTTAGAAAACCAAATAATGTACTTCAAAACTATTCATGAATCAAAAAGATAAATCAAACCAGAATTTTAAGAGGACTTTGGATATAATGAAAATGAAAACACAGTATATCAGATTTTATGGGATACTGCTAGGAAGAAGTTCACAGTACTAAATAAATGCCTGTGTTTGAAAAGAGAAAGTTTTCAAACTAATAATCTCAGCTTCCACCTTAAGAAGGTACAAGCTAAAAGCAAGTTAAACCAAAGAAAAATGATGATTAGAGCAGAAATCAGTGACTTGGAAAACAGCAAAACCGTATTGAAGTTGGGTTTATAATCCCAGCATTATGTGGGGGTGAGGCAGGAGGACCACAAGTTTTAGTCCAACCTGGACAATTTATAAACTTAGACCCTGTCTCAGGGTTAAAAAAAAAAAAAACAGTCTGGGAATGTAGCTCAATGTGAAAGCCCTAGCTTCAGTTCCCAGTACTGGAAAAATAAATAGATAAATAAAACCAAACCAAAAACACAACAATGGCAACAAAAAATTTCTGAAAAACCAATAAAACCAGAATCTGATTTCTTAAGAACAATTAAACTGATCAACTTGTAGCTAGACTGACGAATCAAAAGACATGAGACGTAAGTTACCCATATCAGGAATAAGAGAAATGATACCACTAATTTCTGTAGATATGAAGGGAAATTTTAGTGGCAAGTGTGAATCAAATTCCTTGAAAAACATGGATTATCAAAGCTCTCACAGACACACAAATGGATATCCTGAAAAACCTTGTATTTGTTGAAGGAACACGACCAACAAAAATCCAGATCTGAATGACTTTATTAATGACTTCTACTAAATATTCATAGAAGAAATTCCACATGCTTTTCGAAAACAAAGTGAAAGAAGGGAATCTATGTCAACTTTATCCTGATACCCAAAGAAAGTACATTACAAGAAAATAAACTCTTAAACCAATATCCCCAGTAAACATAGTGAAAAAATTTTAAATGAAAGTTTAGCACTTTGAATTCTATAATGTGTTAACTCTGAGTGAGTCTTACTCCAGAAATGCAAACTTGGCTTAGTATTCTAAGTTCATATACTTTACTATATTAAACTAAAAAGAAAACACACACTTTAGCATATTGAACTAAAAGAAAAAAGAAAAGAAACTCTAAATAGACCAAGAAAGTACATTTGAGAGAGTCCAGTATCTTTCCTGATAAAAACTCTTAGCAAATTGAAATACAATATTTCCTTAACATAATAAAGAACACCTATGAAAAATTCAGCTAGCTCATATTTAATGGCAAGTTATTAAATGCTTTCCTCCTAAGATTAGGAATAAGACAGGGATGTTTACTGTCTTTATTTTTGTTCAGTTTCAAGAAAAATATATAAATTGAAAGATGCAAAACTGTCTTCATTCATAGAGAACATGATCATTTGTATAATATTTATATGTAATTTATTATATGTCACTTGTATATCACTAATACTTGAAAAATATCTGAATTAAAAGGATAGTGAAGATTCATTTTGTATACTATTGCCGCTACCATTAGAGAAATAAATGCAGCATAGCAAGATGAAGTACAGTGAAAAGTAACTTTTAAAAAACTAATAAATTACTTCATTTAGTAATTTAGCAAGCAGTTATTGTTATAAGTGTACTCAGGCCTGTAAAACATAATATAGATGAAACTTTGAAGGAATTTAAAAAGAAATTCAATTTTGTAATTTGTTTTTTAAATTGTTTGTCTTTTTTTTGTGGTTTTTTGATACAGGGTCTTGCTAGGTAGTTTGGGCTCATTTGAGCTCACTTTGTAGCCCAGACTGGTCTTGAACTCACAATGCTACTCCTGCCTCAGCCTCCTGAGTGCTGGGATTACAGGCATGAGCCACGACACCTGGCTAATTGTTTGCCTTTTTAAAATTTTATTTTAAAGAGAATAAAACAAATCAAAACAAAACAAAACAGGATAAAGCAAATCAAAACAGAACAATGCAAGCAACACAGGACTTCAAAACAAGATGACAAGAAATCAACAATAGCTACCATAATGTCTCTTATTTTCTTCAAAATAGCTGTTCATATATCATCACACAAAATAAAATCAAACAAAACAAAGCAGGAAAAAAAAAACCAACCAAAACAAAAGAATGAAAGCATTACAGGAGTTCAAAACAAGACAACAGGAAATCAACCATGGCTACCATAATGTTTCTTGTTTTCTTCAAGATGGCTGTCCATACCTTCACACATAAAAAAATCAAACAATAGAAAACAGACTAAAACCAATCAAAACAAGAGAATAAAAGCATTACAAGACTTCAAAGCAAGACACCAGGAAATGAATAATGGCTACTATAATGTCTCTTGTTTTCTTCAAAATAGCCATCCATACTATCACACATGATAAGATCAAATAAAGCACAACAGAATAAAATCAATCAAAATAGAAGAATAAAAGCATTATAGGACTTCAAAACAAGATGATAGGAAATCAACAATGGCTACTATGATGTCTCATTTTCTTCAAAATAGCTGTCCATACCACCACATATATTAAAATCAAGCAAGGCAAAGCAGAACAAAACCAATCTAAACAAAATAATGAAAGCGTGATGGGACTTCAAAGCAGGATAATAGGAAAACAACCATGGTTACTGTAATACATTCCATTATCTTCAAAATAGCTGCCCATACATTCAGACACAGTAAAATCTAACGAAACAAGACTGAACAAAACCAAACCTATGTGTCATTATGAAAATGATACAAGAGTTCTAGACAAGACAATAAGAAATGAACAATGGTTATCACTTTTCCCTCCTACATGTTTCCTCCCCTAGCAATTTCATAATATCTATTGTGCTTTTTGGATCCCACTAACTCCTTCAGTTTTTTATGCTAGGGAGATAATTCAGTGTTCACTTGTATGAGTTCAAACTTTTTCACCTATGGACGTGATCTCCAGTTGCATCCATTTATCTACAAGTGCCTCAAGATCATCCTACTGTATAGCTGGGCAGCTTTCCATTGTATGAAAATACCGTATCTTTCTTATCCATTCTGTGGTTGATGGACAAGCTACCCTTGCTTTTTTCTGGCCTTCTATCACATGGAATAATTGTTTTCTCTCGTTTGATTTTCAGTCTATGAATTTCCTTTTGGCTTAAATGCATTTCTTGTATACAGCATATTGATGGATCTTGTTTCTTGATCCACTCTTTCTGTGTTTCTTTTTATAGGTGAATTGAGTCCACCTACATTAATGGTACAACTGTCATAAACTTGTCTCTGCTATGCTATCCCCTGCTGTTGGTCCTCCGATTTTTCCCTTCTTTCAATTTCCTGTCCTGTTTGGTGATCCTTTTCTGCTGCTGTTCCTGGAACCATGGTCATTTTTATCTCTCTCTAGAATATTCTTCAGCACTCTCTGTAGGGTTGGTTTGGTGGTCATGAATTGCTTCAGCTGTCCCTTATCGTGGAAGTATCTTACTCTTCCATCAATTTTGAAAAACAGTTTTTCAGGGTACATCATTCTGGGTTGAAAGTGATTTTCTTTCAGGATTTGAAATACTTCACTCCAAACTCTTCTTGACTTGATGGTTTGTGTTGAGAAGTCTGCTGTGATTCTGACTGGTTTTCCTTTATAGATGATCTGTTTCTTTTCTCTAACAGCTTTTAATAATATGTTCTTGTCCTGAATTTCTGAGATCTTTGTTATTATATGCCTGGGTGTAGATTTACTTTGGTTATGTCTAGTTGGAGTTCTATATGCCTTGCTTATCTGAATGCCAGATGCTTTTCCCATGTTTGGGAAGTTTTCTGCTATTAGTTCTGTAAATAGCCTTTCTATTTCATTCATGTTGACCCCTGCTTCTTTGCTGATACCTACCACTGTTAAATTATTTTTCTTTGCATTGTCTTGTAGTGATTGAATTGTAATTTCCTGGTTCCTTGTTATTTTTAAGAGATCTTTCCTTTTATGATTGCTAGCTGTGATCCTGTCTTCAAGGTCTGAAAGTCTATCTTCAGACTGTTTCAAGTGGTTTTGCCAGCTTTTGATTGACTTTTTAATTTCCTGAATATCACTTTGAATCTGTTTCATGCGTTGTAATTCCTTCCTATATTATTCATTCAAGGTTTCCATCATTTTCCTATGCTCCTCTTTTTTTTTTATCTATGTCTTCTTTAGATATGCTCAGCAATTCTTTCATTATGCTTAAGATTTCTTCTTTTAACTGAGACATTATTTCTGATCTGATTACTTTTATAGTCTCATGAAGCTGTTTCTTTACTTCAATTGCTATCCTCTCAGAGATTTCAGGTGTGTGATTTCCATTTTCTTCCGTGACTATTATTTCCCAGACTTATTCTGTGTGGGCTGGAAGCCTGAGATTGCCTTTTGCTCCTTCGTCTTGACATTCTCCTGGGTTCTTCTCAACAAGCCAGTTGTGGGGTCCCAGGCACTTCCTATGTTGGCTGCCCTTCTGCAGTGTAGGGGAATGGGATGGGCACCAGGGTTTCTCTGACCTCAGGTTCCCAGGGAGATAGCAGATGGGGAAGGTTTCTGTAGACCCTTGCAGCTACATCGGGGCTTCCCTAATGGGCAGGGATGCATGATGGTGGGGCTGTTTCTTCTCTCAATCTATGTGTCTACACTGGGTTTCCTCCAATGGTGGCAGGCACATAGGGGTGTATTTGTCTGATTCTACTGATAGGTGCTGGCTGCCTGAAGGCAGCAAGGGTGTCCAGTGGTGGCCGGTGTTTGTATGTGGGTTATCTGGCTGCATCTCCCTGCCCACACTTGCTGCCCGCAGGAAGCAAGTCTTTTGATGGTGGTGGCCACAAACAGAGGCAGATCTGGCTGTGTCTCTTTGCTCATTCTGGTTGCCTGCTAATTTTTTGTCTTTTTGAGACATGGTTTAGCTATGAATTTCAGTCTGGTCCAGAACTCTTTGTAGCCCAGGCTGACCTCAAACTCAAAGCAATTCTCCTACCTCAGCCTCCCAAGTGCTTCGATTACAGGGGAGTGCCACCACACATGGCCACTGTTTATTGTTTTATACAGTCATTGTACCACTTTAATAAAGTCTCTTCAAAACACATAATTAATTTCCATACAATAGGGAAATTCTAGAAATTTTTTGGCTAGTGTTTTTCTCCTTTTGGCCTAGAAATGCATCTTACTACATCTCTACATCTAAATTTGTTAATTTTTCTATGTTCTTCTAATAGAAAATGCTTCTTAAATCCTTTTTAAAGAAGATTATATTCCGTTTTTACTTGACAAATAATAATTTTATGTATGTTATGGACTCAAACGTGATGTTTTGATACATGTATATATTTAAAAGTGATCAAATAAGACTGATTAACATATCTATAACTTCATATACTGTGTTTACTTTTTGTCATTGTGACAACATAATTCAGATAAGCAACTTGAAAGGAGGAAAGACTTATTTTTGCTGATAGTTTCAGAACCAAATAGCCAGAAGTTTCAGTCAGAGGTTTCAGTTGATGCTTTTGGTCAGGTGGTTAGGCAGAACATCATGGTGGGAATCTGTGGTAGAGCAAAGCTGATAACTTCATGGTGAGTAGGAAACAAAGAGTGAGAGTGGAAGATGTTGGAATCTCAGTATCCCTTTCAAGGGTGAGTCCCCAGTGACCCAACTTCCTCCTATGAGGCTTCACCTCTTAGAGGTCCAACCACCTGCCAGGAGCACACAGTGTGGCAAAAATTCTTTTGACAAAAACATATGCATTTAGGAGACATCCCATATCCAAACTGCTGAGCATGTTTATTATTTCTTTGTGGTGAGAAATTTGGAGAAAAAATTAACCATCTTTCCAATATATTTATTTATTTTTAATACTGTATATTATATTTTTAAATATTAATTCATTTCTACAAATTTTAAGAGATGATAAATATTCACAATTTTCTTTTTCAGTTTCAAATCCCAGTTTAATATCAGCAATGGCCTATAGTCTATAAATAAAAGGCATTTGTTAAAAGCCCCTATAAAGATCGTTATACCAATAAAGTGATACAGTAGTTCAAATAGACAAACGAAGGAGAAATAAGTTAAATGCTACATGGGAGTGTAGTTGTGATATTCAGTGTTACTTTTAGTGCCATTCTAGATTCTTTGCCTGGGATTTTTCAAATTCTCTATCATCAACATTTTAGAACAAATTTTCAAAATTCCTAGGAATTTTTGAAATCAAAGTTATTCTTACTGTATACCAATTTTTTGCACTAATTATTATAGGTATCTGAAAATGTAGATTAATAAATAAGAAACATTAGGTTTATGGCATTTTGCCAAGATCTACAGCTGTCTATGCATACTCACTATGTCAGTGAATATTTTATGTGCAAGTTGAGTAGCCACAATTTTTTTGTTTCCTGACAAAATTAACAGTGCTATACAGAAATGCTTGCCAAAATTGGCAGTCTAAGATTTATTTGCATGTCTCCACCTGAGTTGCCTCCTGGAACCCTAGATTTGCCTGTGTCTGTACTCAGTTCCCCAGGCCCACTGGAGTTTCTGCTTCATGCCTTACACCAGTCCGGGTCTTCCTGGGTATTTACTTGGTGCCCTGCAACAGTTCAGGACTTTCCCAAGTCTCTGTCTTGTGCCTCAGGTCTGCCTGAGTCACTGTCCAGTCCCCTGGATGTGCCTGAGTCTCTGATGGGTGCCCCATACGAGTCCATGCCCACCCTAGGCCCATCTGAGTCTCTTCCCAGTGCCCTGCACTGAGTATGGGGTCTCCGGACTCTGCCTGGTGCCCCCCAATACACCCAAGTCTTCATCTGTCACCTGAAGCCCACCTGCCTCCAGCTGGTGCCCCATACTTGACAAGTCCATTGCCACTTTGTGGAAAAAGTTTCCCTCGGCCAAACTGAAGACAGGGTCAGATTCTGCCTGCTGCATGGAGGAGGTGAAACTGAAAAGAGGAGAAACTGATGTGGCTGCATGCAATCACACTGCAACTAAGACAAGAAGGGAATTACATGGAACAGCAGTCACATGGGAACTGCATACGTGAAGTACAGAGTTTGATCTGTGTGACAAGATCTTTTTTGTTCTGTTTCTTTTTCTTTTCATTTGTTTTTATTTGTGTATTTTTTCTCTGCCTTCTCATTTCCGTATTCCTTTTCTTTAATTCTAGAATTTGTAGCAATACTATTTTCTTATCTTTTTATTTGTTTCTTCCAGTTTTTAAATTCTTTTTTTCCTGCTTGTTCATGGTGTGTAATCTTGATGATTTGCTGCCTTCTGTTTGCCAATATCATCTATGCTCATTAGGAAGATGGGCTATGGTTCTCTTTTTTGAATGGGCATTTCTCCAGTTTGTGTATCAAGGTAATTTTTGCTTCCAGGAATGACTTTGGGAGTATTGCTCCCATTTCAATGAATTAAAGAGTTTTAGGAGTACTGGCATTATATCTTCTCTAAATTTCTTGCAGAATTCATCAGTGACTAGGACCTAGGCATAGGCAAGTACTTCCTAGACAGAACTGTACTTGCACAAGAAATAATATGAAGAATCAACAAATACAATCATTTTAATTGAAAAATCATCTGCACAGCAAAGAAAAGAATTTACAGAGTGAAGAGGCAACATATCGAATGAGAAAATTTTTTTGCCAGCTATACCTCAGATGACTAATATCTAGAATTTATAAAAAAGTAAATAATGTAAAACACTGAAAATAAAAAAACAAATAAAAAAATAGGCAACTGGAATGAATAGACACTTCTCAGAAAAAGAAAAATGCCCAGTAAATAATGAAAAGAAAGTTCAACATCTCTCACCATTAGAAAAATCCAAATTGAGACAACATTAAGATTTAATCTTACACCAGAAAGAATGATAATCCAAAGAAATTAAGTAATAACAAATGTTGGCATTGCTGTCATGAAAAAGGGACCTTTCTACATAGCTGGTGAGAATATGAAATATTTCAACCATTGTGGAAGTAAGTATGGAGACTTATCAAAGAATTTAAGATACAAGCTCCATTTGATTCAGGTATTCCCCTTCTAGAGATCTTCCAAAAAGAGCTAAAGACATCATATTACAGAGATACATGAATACCAAACTTAGAGCAGCACAATTCATAATAGCTAAATCCTGGAACAGCCTATACATCCATCAACAGAAGAACGGATAAAGAAAACATGGTATCTATATGTAGTAGAATACCAGTTGGCTACAAAGAAGGGTAAATTGGAGACATTGGTAGAAAAATGGATATATATATAACTGGGAGTGTAATAAATTACATACGCAAGATTGAATGCCATATGACTTGTCTCATTTGAGTAAGCCAAAGTACAAATACAGAGCAAAATAAAAGACTGATAAAAAGAAGGGAGTTAGATCTTTTTCAAGTGGGAAGGAGTCCAAGAGACTGAGGGTGAGGGGAGGCTGGGAGGAGAAGGAGACGTAAAAAGGTTCAAGATGTGTCAATACATGCACTAAATTTCCACAATGAGTGTAAACATAATGTTATAAACATGAACTGAAAGAATAATAATAGTGAAAGTGAGGAAAGGGACAGAAGAAGGAAGGTGGGTAGGATAGGGGAGAGGAATAAAAAAGAATCAAGATATATTACATACACGTTCCTACTCCTTAAGATGAATATAAACTTCATGTACTGAAAACATGTACGAATAAATAAAATTAAAAAAATAAAAAGGTGATTGGAATGGAGGCACTGTACTCATCAGTGAATTAATCCATTGACCCATTGATGAGTTCATAGTTGAAGATGTTCTTAGGAGGTGGAACCTGGTTGGAGGTGGGTCAGTGGGAAGGAGACTGAGAAGGGTATATTTCCGTCATTTGCTGTCTACTTCATCTCTTCTTCCTGGCTGTCATAGGTGGAGCAGCTTTTCCCTACCATGCTTTTCTACCATAATGTTTCTGACTTGGAACCAGCAAAACTTGGATTGAATTCCGCCAAAGTGCAAGCCAATGGAGTGTCTCCTTATAATTGTGAGTGGCTGGTATTTTGTCCCAGTGATGGGAAAGTTGACTAATATAATAACCATATACTAGATTAGGAACAATCTCTTTTGTCTGTTTTTAGAATCCCTTTTCCTCCCTCTTGAGACTTTCTTATTGCTCCCAATGCAACCTAAGCATTTTGATCTATGATAACATGATTACATTTAGTAACAATTCTGAAGAGGGAAAACTCACTTGAATATATTCAGCCTGATTTTAAAAGTTAAAATCTTTATTTTGCAGTTACATCTCAGTACTATTAAATTAAGTTACTGTTTTGAAATCCAGGATACAAATTACATTGGTAAGTACTTTAAGAACAATACTGGCAAATTTATTTCAGATATATTCTGCTTTAAGAGAGGTTGGACTGGAAAACTCTTCATGAGCCCAACTGTATTATCTAAGAATTTTATAAAATTATTCACAGTATGTCCATATTCCCAGGATTGTTTTCATTGGGAAAAGTCTTATGGTTACAATGTATTGATCCTACAATATATTGAGCCTAGGAAAATGCTAGATTCGTTTTACTAAGTAGACAAATATGAAATTCTTCCTATTAGATTATGAAAAGGCTGGTTTATTGACCCACCTGCCTGAAATGTAGATGAAGGTGTGTGTAGATAGTTCCAAGCAATATTGTATGAATACCAACTGTTATGGATTTAAAAACTGGTGGTCAACTTAACACCAGCTGAATTACCTCAGCATGGTGCTGAGTGTGGATGGCCCACCTGAGGAAAGTTGCCAGTATAAATGGAGACATGGAGAGGAAGAGCAAGGTGTTGAGTGTTCTTTTAAGTGTTGCTCTTCTAAGCCATTGGTTTTCCTGGAGAAGCTTGTCATGCTGGCTTCCCCAATATGGATTCAGCCATTATCATCGGAGGAGCTCAGGACCTCATCAATGAGAGTGGCTGTGGGTCACCTTGGGGGAACTCTGCTCCTCACATTGTGCATCACTTCCTGGCTCTGGAGGGGAAGATGTGTGCTGGGAAGCTTGTCACGCTGGGCTTCTTGACCTGTACTCAACTGTTCTCATTGTTGGAGGAGGGCAGGACCTTGTTGCCACTGAGGATGGATGTGGTACTCTTCAGGGCAGCCCCACTCCTTATTTTGAGTGTGACTTCTCGATTCCAGCATAGAACCTTCAACCTACTGCACAGCTCCTTCACCCCACTGGCATAGACTTTCTAGCTTCCACCCCTGACCTTTGGCCTTCCCAGCACAGAACCATACAATAGACTGGCATGAATCCTTATCATGTGCTCTTAGATTTCCAGTTGGATTTGTGGGAGTCATTGTCATGGGCTCTGGGTTTCTAACTGGAATCATGTAGGACCTTGCTGTGGGATCCAGGCCCTTGGCTGAGTATTCTGGGTTTTTAGTGTTGTGGACAGATTTTCCTGCACTTTCTTGTGTTTAACTCTGGGTGACCATCATAAAACAGTATTATAAAGTCTGTGTCCTGTATGCAGTTGTTCTCCCTGTAACCCCTGGCTACAACTGATATCAGAAGACACTTGTTTTTGCCTTCTACTCAAGCCTTCTTGATATCATTATTATACCACTTCTCATCTTACAGATTGATGAAATGGTTCACTGATTATCCTAAACAAGCTTAAACTACCACCTCCCTTCCTCTATCCACTAGAGGAAAAAATTTTGAAGGTAGTATCTATAAGCAACTAGGATCTTAGCTCTATTAACCTGGAATACACCACATTTCTGGTTTTCTATAAGAAGTGAAGAAAGGGGGAAGATATCATTAGAAGGCTAATGATGACAGAAAAAAGTAAGAGTCTCATCTGTTTCTTCTTTGTATATTTCACTGTGCATTTGGCATAATATG
This sequence comes from Dasyprocta punctata, assembly GCA_004363535.1. Taxonomy (NCBI): domain Eukaryota; kingdom Metazoa; phylum Chordata; class Mammalia; order Rodentia; family Dasyproctidae; genus Dasyprocta; species Dasyprocta punctata. The sequence continues at coordinate 63,326 of RJWM01004472.1, read as the reverse complement.
ATCAACCTCTCTTTTATTGGATGACTACCATCTATAGTGTAATATTTTTCTTGAAGTACCTGTACTTACTTCTTGAGTACTGTTAGAAATAACCAGAGTTGGACACTGATATTATTTACCTTAGTGATTTACTTCTCAAAAGGCTTCACGTAGGTTTTCAGGCTTCACATGAGAGCTTCTCTTTATTTAATTATTACTAAATGCATTTATAACACATTTTTCCACATAAATTTATTTCCCTCTTCTTAAATATTTTTAATCGAACACTTTGCTTCATACAATTGACACAGAATTACAGAATTCTAGAGTTGCAGGAAACTCAGAGATCAATTTATTAAGTAGTCCCAAGGTTTCCAAAACATTGGTGAAAGTTGGCTCTGACTTCCAGGCATTCTGATTTAGTTGCTATGGATGTAACTGTGCCATTGGAACTTTATAAAACTCTTCAGGTAATTGCAATGTGCATGAAAGCTTAGGAACTACTGATATAATGCTAATTTGTACCTTTTCTTAGGGCACAGAGCTACTAAATGCCCAAGACAGGATTTTAAATAGAATTTGCTTTTATTAGGGACAATTCACTTCCAGTATTCCAATGTATTTCTTCGGGATGAGTTACTAATACCAAATGACTGGAAGTATAAACAATCAGAGCCATATTTGAGGTGTGAAATATACTAAATGAGTACAGAAAAATAATGTTACATGGGCCATCCGAAGGAAAATGGTTAGTGATAATGCACTGTATTATATGATATGAATGATTTTATCTGAGTAACAGCAATAAAATACTGGTGAAACAGAGAGACTCTATAAACAAGCAAATATGCAATCCTTTAATTTACTAAAAGGTGAATGATTTTTCTTTGCGTATTATGGCCTATTTGTTAACATTTTGTAAACTAGAAAAGAAATTATACTCTTTCAGGCACTTGAATAAAGTTTCCTCCATTTTGTTGACCAGGGGAAAATTTGGTTCATAAATGCCTAGACAATTAGCATATCAAAAATAATAACAGAAAGGTCATAAATAAGGAACTCAAAAGCAATTTGAGACAAAAGAACACTAAATGAAATTTAATAGCCATAAAGATATTTTCTGGTGCTTGGTCTCAGTGCTACCATTAATTCTTGACTATCTGACCCCATTGTTGAACATGTCAAAGTAATGAATGTGCAGTTGACTTTCGTTGTCCTTGTGTTCACCACACTCTGTCAACGCCTCCTAGGTAGTCATCAATTCTCTGTGTTTTCTCTGTTGTGTTGTTTTTATTAATAGCAGCAATATACTTTTTGAATTTCTGGTTTAAAGATAAAACTGACTGTAAACTGCGGCATCAAGTCTCTATGTATTACTACCCAGTAATTACCTTGTTGTTGAGATAAAATATATATATTTGTTGTTGTTTGTTTGTTCTGTTTTGTTTTGTTTTGCATTACTGGGGCCTGAACCCATGAGCTTCACACTGAGCTATATCTGTAGCACTTTTTATACTTTGAGGCAAAATCTTTCAAAGTCACTAAATTGCCCCGCTGGGACTCAACCTTACTATTCTTAGATCCCCAAAGTGCCAGGATTACAACTGAGTGCCACCATGCCAAGTTCTATAGTTTCATTATTGTTGGAATATTCAGATATACAATGAAAAATATTTTGAATTTTTCAGACTGGCATTAATTTCTAATATATTTTTTTAGAAATAAATTGCAATTGCTAATTTTGGGTGTGAAAAATGTAATGGTGGTTTATGTCACTAACTTTGGAATGGTTTGTTACTCTGCAACAGTGATTGGAGAGCAATGGGCATGTCATTTGTTGCTTGAGAAAAGATACTCTTTCTTTGACTTCTCTGCCATTGCAACCAGGAAGTTACCTGTCAATTTACTTCCCATTTGGGTTCTTAATCAGTCTGGGAGTGGTGTGTCAATTAGATTAGGCTAATGACAATTTTGTGTCCTGTTTGTCCAACTAATTCATTGGATTTGATCAAGTCTGATCTCTACACTTAAGGACATCTACACCTTGGCCACCTGCCTGTATTGTACTTTATTCATTGCATTTTCACATTAACAAATTGAAAAGGACAGCTTTTATCTCACAGGAGGAGATGGAAAGAATAAATATAAACTGCATAGATGTTAGTACAGCAGTGTCCAGGTGTTGTAGCCAGGGGTTACAGGGAGAACAACTGCATACAGTACACAGACTTTATAATACTGTTTCATGATGGTCACCCAGAGTTAAACACAAGAAAGTGCAGGAAAATCTGTCCACCACATGAAAGATCCAGGATATTCAAACAAGGGCCTGGGTCCCACAGCAATGTCCTGCATGAGTCCAGCTGAAGACCCAAAATGCATGACAATGTCTCCCACAAATCCAACTGGAAATCTAGGAGCCCACAATAAGGACTCATGTCAGTCTATTTTACAGTTCTGTGCTGGGAAGGCCAAAGGTCAGCGTTGGAAACTACAAAGTCTATACCAGTGGAGTGAAGGAGCTGTGCAGTGGGTTGAGGGTTCTACATGGGAGCCGAGAAGTCACACTCAAAATAAGGAATGGGGCTGCCCTGAAGAGTACCACATCCATCCTCAGTGGCAACGAGGTCCCGCCCTCCTCCAACAATGAGAACAGTTGAGTACAGGTCAAGAAACCCAGCGTGACAAGCTTCCCAGCACACATCTTCCCCTCCAGAGCCAGGAAGTGATGCACAATGTGAGGAGCAGAGCTCCCCCAAGGTGACCCACAGCCACTCTCATTGATGAGGTCCTGAGCTCCTCCGATGATAATGGCCGAATCCATATTGGGGAAGCCAGCATGATAAGCACCTCTGGGAGAATTATTGGCTCGAAACAGCAACTCTTGAAAGAACCCACAACACCTCGTTCTTCTTCTCCACGTCTGTTCTGGCAACTTTCCTCAGGTGGGCCATCCACGCTCAGCACCATGCTGATGTAATTTAGCTGGTGTTAAAAAAACCCACAAACTTGGTGTTATGTTTAAAAACCACCAGTTTTTAAACATAACACCAGGCTTGTGGGGTTTTCTGACTTGAAGTTCCCTTGTGAAGCCTGTCTTAGTTACTTTTCTTGTTGCTGAGATACTTGACCCCAAAGTTAAAGGAGGAAGGGTTTACTCCAGCTCAGTTTGTAGAGGTTTTAGTATGTAGTAGGCTGGCTCCAAAGCGGGGTGGCATGGCAGAGAAACATTGCAGAGGAGAAATAGTTCAAGGCAGGCAGAAGGCATCAAGGCAGCAGGCAGTGAAGTAGCAAAGCAGCAGCAGCAGCAGTCTGCCACTCACTTTTATCCCTTCTAGGCTGCATGCCCTTTGGTTGGTGTCACCATCAGGGAGGGCCTTCCCATTTTTCCCATGCAGAATTAGGTTAAACCAATCAGTGGACACATCTTTCATCCCAGCATCACATACTTAAACCTAGTATCACATACTCTAGACTCAGCCACCTCTGATAAGTTCCACTTATGACCACATAAGGCTTTAGGAGGACATCTAGACACAAGACATAACAAATTCCTAGGCTAGTCTAACAACAACCCTCTGACCATGGGCATGCTGGATTACCTGTTAACAGAGGATCCTATTTGTTATATTTTTCTGCAGTTTCATGGTTGTTTAGTGTAAGTGTGGAAGAATTAGCTTATCTGTTTACTTTTTATTGACATTTTTCTTAATATTGTTTTTTCTTACTATTTTTTCAGTTATGTGCATTTTCAAAACAAGTTTAAAGTAATTCATATTGACACATTTATTTTCTTTTATCATAGGTAAGTATAGGTTTTAAGTGTGTATTAAATAACTGAAGATACTGAATGTATTATTTACACTATCAAATGAGGAGCACTTTCATGCAAATACTCTGAACAGACAAAATATGTATCTCAGTCTCTGTATATCTCCAAAACATAAGCAATTATTGTGAATGTTGAGACTATCTTCAGGAAGATAGTAAGTAAAACCAAATTTAACCATTAATTTCCTTCTGCTCCCTGTATATACTCACTCATAGTAATGCAGAGCAGTCCTTCACTTAATTCTCTTGGATCATTTCTGTAACGTTTGTTTCAGAAATCATCCTTGTCTTCTTCTGTTCCCATCAATGCTCTTTGCTCTGCTGATAAATGTTTTATATTCATATGTCTTACTGCATTTTGAAGTTTAATGATACTCTTTATCTTTACTGTCCCTTTCATATGTATCTCATTAGAATGGAAAGACAATAAGGACCAAAAAGATTTTTTTGAACTAAATTGAAGATTTACGAAATGTCTAAACTTTTCTGGTTTATCAAAATTTGTAATTTTAGAAACCTCAGAGTTTTGAAAGTTGTATTTATGAGACTTACATTTGCTCTTAATCAATAGCAATTGATCTTGGTAACAATTGATCTTAATCAATAATGCTTTTAAGGGGATGGAAAGGACAGAAAAAAAATTTTAAATTTGAAAAATATTCTTTGATTCTGTGTGAGACAGTTACCTAGCCAAAATGAATCCTCTGATTTTAACTATTTTAGAAAATCGATAAAAAACCAAGATGAACAAATTCTTAAAACTAGGTCATAGAAGAAAACTGATAGGGCTGTGATCCTTTTTAAAAACTAATAAAACATTATTTTCCATGAATACTGAATAAATGCCTGACGATCCTTTGAATTCAATAAGGAGATACTACAATGGAAGCTTGTCAAGAAAGTAACTCTGTGGATAAGAATTTCCTTCTTTCAAAGTACTTGGCTATATTTCCTAGTAGGGATTCCATTTGAATCGATGGGAGGTATCATTGTAGGACCCCAGTAGCACTAGCCAGGAGTTATATATTGTGAGATTGTTTTGTAGTTAAGAACCGTTAGCTGGGGATTTAGCTCAGTGACATAAGAGGTTGTGAGTTCAGTTCCGGTACCAAAAAAAAAAAAAAAAAAAAAAAAAAGAACCTTTACACTGTGACACTTGCCCTACAATAATCAACCAGGGATGTAAGACTGGCTTCTTAATAAAAATTACTTAGTAGTGAATGATTCTGAAGAGAGGTTTTACTCTGCATTTGACATATAAGCAAATAAGTTGCCAGGGTTTCTTGATAAATAAAACAAGAACCTCACAAACTGTTAGGCAAGTCTGGATTTTTAATCAAGACCAGTTCACATTAAATCAAGTTCTGGGATTTCATTTTTAGGCATCTCTTATTTCCACTGTCCTTCAGGTAGCTCATTTAATGTGTAGCAATCCATAATCCAAATCTATCTTATTATTCTCTAAACAATCTTCTGAATTCTGTTCTCTGGAAAGTGGTCAGTTTTCTGCTGTCCTTTTCTGTTTTTTTTCCATACTTATCCATGTTGAATTCCTTATTACCTTTTTTTCCCCAGCAAAACAATCCAAATTAAAAGACTTATCATCCTAAGAAGTGAGCACATTCCTAAAATTGCTCAGTGTGAGATCCTACAGCACATATTCAAAAATGATGGATATAAATGCCTCCTGGGCAGAGAATTTAGTATCATAATGAGCAAAATTTACTTGGTCACCTGGAAAGAGTGAGTCAGAGTGATTTGGGAATTCTGGCTGTTTAATGCAAACCCTTGTATGTTTCTCTGGCAGATCTGACCTGAAACAAATGAGCAAAAAACTCTGAAAGCATGTCAAAATAACAGTTTAAAAGATTGGCTTTAAAAATGCCTTCTAGTGGCTAACAGACTCTTACCAAGAGTAAAACTCGGCCTTGCTTCTGCTTAGTCCTGACTGTATTACTTCTTAACATAATCTTTAAATTCACTGCTTCTTTGCTTGGCCTTGTCCACTCTACTAATGATCCCATAAAAATCGTCTTTGATTCTGTTACAATGTTTTTAATTTCTTCCATTTGTTTTTCTTTTTTCTTTTTAGAACTCTCACTTCTTGCTTACACTACTCATTTGTTCTTACAAAGTGTCCGTTTTTTCCATCAGAGCCCTGGACATATTCCTCCATTATTATTTTAAAATCTCTTTCTTGTTATTACAACATCTGCATCATATCTGAGTTTGGTTTTGATTTGTAAACTGAAATTCTCTGAAGCCATATCTGTATTGAGCCCACAGACTGTTTGACCCTGAGTGAGTCAACTAGTATGATTGTGGAGAGACAGAATATTTCAGAGATTTGTTTCTGAAAAAGACAAACATAATAGAAAATCTTCTGGTTATATTGAAAAAGATAACAAAATTAGAGATGAAATAGAGAGATTAAAACTGATATCACAGAAATTTAAAAGACCATTAAGGATTATTATGAAAAACTATATAATAAGTTGGAAAACTGGAAGAGATGGACAAATTTCTGTACCCATATGTCTTAGATATGTTTCTCTCATTGCTGAGACAAAATAACTGACACCAAAAATTCAGGAAGGAAGAGTTTATTTAGCTCATAGTTTTGGAGGTTTTAGTCTGTAATCAGCTGGCTCCAAGACAGTGTGGCATGGCAGATGGGCAATAGTTCACAGAGGCAGAAGATAGCAAAAGCAAAAAGAGCAAAAAAGGGGTGGAGCTTGGGGATATAGCTCAGTGGCATAGTGCCTACCTGGCAAGTGCAAGGTCATGAGTTTGGCTCCCAGTACAAAAACAAAAACAAAAAAAGTTGGGGTGGGATGGGTGGAGGGAAAACCTCTACCAGTTGTGAGCTAAATAAACCTTTCCTTCCTTAACTTTGGGCAATGGGTATTTTGTCTCAGCAACAGGAGAAAATAACTAAGGACATGTATATATATATCTCCCACAAAGCCTCATGCAGTCATGGGGACAGGCTTCTGGAGTTTGTGACTAATGCATTGTCCAATGCTAGGATTATGAGTGAATGCTACACCTAAGTGGGTGTGTTCTACATACAATACAAGGGATAGAAAGATGCTTCTCACATATTCCTCTGTTTTATACTTGTTGCTTTTGCTGTCTTCTACTACCATGGACTATTACCCCTCACCATGCCACCCTGCCTTGGACCCAGCAGATTATGGACTGAAACCTCCACCAGTTGTGAGCTAAATAAACCTTTCCTTCCTTAATTTTGGGCGTTAAGCATTTTGTCTTAGCAATAAGAGAAAAGTAACCACACAGAATTCTGTACCAAAGAATTGGGGTCATTGCTGTCATGTACCTGACCATATGGTTTAAGAGCCTTTGGGAATGACTTATGAGAAGAGTTTGCAAAGGTTCTGAGATGTTGCCTTAAAGAGTAGAGCTGTAATGCCATATCCTGTTCTGTATGGGAGATTCTGGTCAGAACTCAGAAAACCAGAAGGCTGGAAAAATCCTACCAGTAAAGACCAAACCTGGAAGGTTTCTGCTGGGAAGGAGGACTGCATTGGTTGTTGGAGTCCAGGTGATGTGTGCTATGAATTGGTAGAAAGTGTGTCCACATTTTGCTCATGTCCAGAGACTTTTACTGAGGCTGAGATTAAGGACAGTGGACTAATTAAACTGGCAGAAGAAAATTTAAGGCAGTCAAATGTTGAGGTTGTGGCATGGCTGTTGTTGGGGGCTTTTAGTTAGATTTATGTTGATAATAAAGAGCAAAATTTCCAGCAGTATTTTAAAATGTTGTGAGTTTGGCTATAAAGGAAGCTCCAGTAAAGCTGTGGACTGCAAAGATAGAGCTAAGGAGATCTCCATTGCTGAGAAGGAACAGGAGAATATAAAAGACGACCTGAGGGTGTCACAAGAAGAAGTAAGTCTCCAAGCCTCCAAATTGCAAAAATGAAAGACTTGGCTTTGAGGAGAAAGCTGCAGAGCACCATGTTCCAGAATGGCGGCAGCCATACCAGTTTCCAAAATGGCGATGACCCAGAGAATTTGTTCCTTGGAACTGAATTCAGAGTGCCCAGTGACTGAGGCACTCGACCCCTACAGCCAAGAGAAAAGAAAGCCTGTCTACTGCTCCAGCTGGCAGCAGACCTTGGCATCATCCATGTGGTGCTGGGTTTAGGTGCATGCAGAATGCAAGAGTTCTGAGGTTAAAAAGTCTTCCACCCTGATCTCACACTGCTTCACTTGTCAAGCCTTTTGGAGCTCCTGACTTACCACAGATTTCTCTGGAAGATCCACGTGGAAGTGTAAGATTTAATGTTTGCCCTGCTGGGTTTTTGAGTTGCTTTTTGCTCCATTCCTTTGTACTTCCCTGTTTGTACCTTTTGGGATGGTAAGGTTTATCTTCTGCCATTGAATGTCAAAAGTGTTTAACTTTTTATTTGTACAGGGGCTCACTCCTAAGAGTTTACCTTATATCTTGGAGGATGCTTGGGAGTTGTACTTTTCAGCAATGCTGAAACTGTTAGGATTTTGGTAACTCTTAGAGTCTAAAGGATATGCATGAATCTTTGGCAGAGCGGATCAGGGGCAGAATGTTATGGTTTATGTCTGGATGACTCCCCAAAGCCTCATGCAGTAATGGGGGAAGGCTTCTAGAGTTTGTGGCTGATTCATGGTCCAATGCTGGGATTATGCGTGTGAGTGCTACAACGAAGTGGGTGTGGCCTATGTATACTATAAGGGACAGAAAGAGTCTTCTCACGTGCTCCTCCCTCTTTGCTCTTGTTGTTTTTGTTGTCTTCCACCACCATGAACTGTTGTTCCTGTGCCATGCCATCCTGCCTTGAACCCAGCATATTATGAACTGAAACCTCCACAAACTATGAGCTATGTAAACCTTTCCTTCCTTAATTTTGGGTGTCAATTATTTTGCCTCATCAATGAGAGAAAAGTAACAAACACACATGAGGACATAAAAAAATCTGAATAGACAAATAACAAACATTGAGATTGAAGCAGTAATAAAATCTCCTAACAAAGAAGAGCCCAGGACCAGTTTCACTGCTGTATTTTACCAAACTTTCAGATAACTAATGTCAATTCTTCTCACATTATTCCAAAGAATTGAAAGGGAGGGAGGTTCCCAAATTCATTCTGTGAGGCTAGTATTACTCTATTGCCAAAACTGGACAAGCATACACCAGAAACAAAACAAAAGAAAACTATAGATCAATATATGTGAGAATATACATGAATAAATTCTCAACAAAATCCTACAAATTAAATTTAACAGAGCATCAAAAAATCATTTACTATGCTCAGGGGACTCGAAGATGGTTCAACACAAAAATCAATAAATATAATATATCAAACAAATGAATAAAGAATAAAACCATATAATCCTTCCAATAGATGCAGAAAAAGCATTTTATTTACTTTTTCTTCATAATAAAAGCCCTGAACAATCATTTAAGTATAAAAGGACTGTACCAAAATACAGTTTAAATAAGTGCAGTTTAAATATGACAAGCCCATGACCAAAATGACACTGAATGGGGAAAAGTTAAAAACATTTTCTTTAAGATCAGGAACAGTAGAAAGGTATTCAGTTTTACTACTAATATTCAATATAGTACTAGATGATTTAGCCAGAGAAATTAGGCAAGAGAAAGAAATAAAATGCATGCAAACAGGAAAGCAGGAAGTCAAATGATTCCTGTTTGCAGATGATATGAGCATTTACATAGAAAAACCTAAAAATTACCAGAAGACTATTAGAACTGATAAATGATTATAGTAAAATTGTGGAATAAGGTAATTAACATAAAAATATCAATAGCTTTTCTTTGTACCAATAATGTACTTGTTGAAAAAGGAATTAGTAAAATAATTTCATTCAAAATAGTTATGAAAGAAAAACTTGGAATAAATTTAGCCAAGGAAATGAAAGACTTCTATAACAAGAATTATAAAACACAGATGAAAGAAATGGAAGGTGACACAAGAAAATGGAAACTTCTCATGTTCATGAACTGGAAGAATTATTATGGTTAAAATGTCCTTATTGTCCAAAGCAATGTACAGATTCAATGCAATCTGTATATTACACTGATGATTTTTTCCACAGAACTAGAAAAACAATTTTAAAATTCACACGGAATAACAAGACCCCAAATAGCCAAAGCAATTTTGAACAAAAAGTAAAAATCTGCAAACATCACAACTAATTTCAGAACATACAACAGACTCATGACAACCAAAACAGTATGGTATTGAGATAAAAACAGATACATAGACAAATGGATTATAGTAGAGATCCCAGAAATAATTCCATGCATTATAATAATAATTCCATGATTATACATGAAGGTGCCAAAAATATTCATTGGAGAAAAGATAGTCTCCTCAATAAAGGTTGGTGGGAAAACTTTATATTCTTGTGTAGAATATTGAAATTTGATGCCTGTTACCCTGTATAAAAATAAGCTCAGAATGTACCAAAGACCTCAATGTAAGATCTGAAAGTCTGAAACTACTGGGAAAAAACATAGGGGAAACACTTCGAGACATTGGTACAGGCAATGATTTCCTGGATAGTAGTCAAAACCAGAAAGTCAAGTGATTCCTGTTTGCAGATGCTGTGAGTCTATACATAGAGAAACTTAAACAAATCTAAAACAATCAGCAGAATGAAGAAATAACCTATAGAATGGGGAAAATTGTTTTCCAATCGTTTGTCTGACAGGGGTTATTCAGAATATATAAAGATCCATGAAAACAATAAAAACAAGTAAAATAATTTAAAAATGGTTAGCTGATTTGGACAGTCTCAGAAGAAAAAATAAAAATGAACAACAAATATATAAAAAGTGCTGAGCATTATGGGCCACCAGGTAAATGCTCATGAAAACCATATGATACTATTTCACTTCTGTTGGAAAAGTTATTTTCTTTTTTTTTATTTGAGTGAAGAAAAACAAAACAAACAAAAACAACAACAACAACAAAAAAGTCGACATATATAGTAAAAACAACAAGCAAAAGAGACAAGCAAACGACTAGAGTAAATACACAACATTGCAGGTTTACACAACTGGTAGATAGAAGCTTGACAATGGTTGCAATATTGCACATCGTTATCTTTAAAATGGTTTCTTACATTAACAGTTATAGACATGCTAAATTGATCTAATCATATGAGTATTAATTGTTCTTTCTCAATAATGAATACATTCAGCAGTGTTCTTTTTAGTTATCTTACATATACATATATACAGGTTTATATCTTTTCCTCTTCCCTTTTCTCTATTCCACCTATTCCCTTCCCAATTATCTTTGCTCTTTGAGCTGTTTTTTACCCTTCCATAGTATTTATTATAGATTTTGAATCATATATACTTTGGAAAAGTTATTTTCAAAAAACCAAAAATAAATGTAGTGAGCATGAGGAAAAAATGCAAATCTCACACAGCTTGGGATGCAAAGTAATGCATTCATGTAGACCTGTGTGGAGTTTCCTCAAAAAGCTAAAAATAGATCTACCATGTTATTCAGTTATCCTACTTCTGTGTATATATCCAAAGATGAAGTTAGCACACCAATGAGATAACAGTATGCCCATGGTTATTGCAGCACTATTCACAATCTCTAATACAGGGATTGCCAAACTTTTTGGCACCAAAGACCAGTTTCATGGAAGACGATTTTTCCATGGACAGGATGGTATTAGGATGATTTGAGCACGTTACATTTCTGTGTATTTTATTTCTATTAGTGTTCATTACAATGTATAATGAAATAATTATATAACTCACTACAGTGCAGTCAGTGGGAAGCCTGACCTTGTTTCCCTGCAACTCAACAGCTCCATCTAGGTGTGATGAGAGACAGCGACTCTCAAAGTGTGTTGGTTATGTTAAGTCTGCTTCATAGTTTTGTTTTGTTGCTGTCACTGCAGAAAACTGCTTCACAAAGATAGGGTGTTGGAAATGGAAGCAGTCTTTTCAGTGATTTTGTGGCACTCTCAGGATAGTCCACCTTGACTTTAAGACAGTATTGAGATTTGATGTCTCAAACATTTATTTTATTTTATAAATTAAGTTTATTGATACAGGTTAGATATACATAATGATCACATTAGTCATAAGGAATTTGTATCTGTACATGATAACGCTTGATTCATCAACCTCCCATTCCCACACCCTCCTTTGAACCCTTCTCCTCCTTATTGACAAATGAAACATACCTTTAAGGCCACCATCATTTGTAATCTTAAACAGTTAATCCTTTTTTAGTATGAAAAATTGTTTCACATGGTTTACTCACAAATGGATCTTGGAGGTCTTTTGTGGTTGGGAAAAAAGCCTGAAAAACTCTTTTGAAAACTGTGATAGGTGGTTATGAACCAACTGGCAGAAAGAAGGCCCTGGCTTAGTCTCTATCAAAATCTCTGCTAATGTTCAAAATATGTCAAAAATCCCAGTGTTCACTCATCACCTCCATAATTACAGGTCAGCTTTGAATGCAGCCACTTTATCTGCCAACTTGAACACACTTGTCACTCTCCACTGAAGTGACATCTTGAGTTCATTGAATGGGTTGAATATGATGTATGAGTAACAAGTTTTGTGACTCATTTTGTGTCACTGAAATGTGCTGTCAGTGGTGACTGTTTTCCTAAAAATAAATCTTGAAAGTGGTACTCATAACTCAAAAACTCTGGCCAGTGATCTACCTTTAGAAAACTATCACACTTACGTGTAAAAGACAAGATATGTGTGCTCTGAATTCATTTCCTCACAGTGCTGCATAAGCAGATGATTTAAGGGTATGTACTTTATTGTGGAGAGCAAAGATGAACGACCACAAAGATCGCAGAAGTTGGGAGGTAATTTGTGAGGAGTACACACTGGTCTGCACTCTAAAAGAGAAATATCTGGGAGGAATGAAGCATGTTCCAAGCAGAGTACAGGTTACATATCAGAGGTCTATAAACAAGCATTACCTCTACAGAGAACCTGTCTTTGTCAAGTAGAATAACAGAATCTGAGAAGAATTACTAAATATGCTCTATGGTGAAGCATTAAATATATCTCCAGAAATGGTGTGATATTTTCATCAGTGTATAAAAATATACATTACTATGAAATGGGAAGAAAAAAAGGAAGAAAAGATAAAGATGTAAAGAAAGGATTAGGGCTGGGAGTAGGGCTCAGTGGCTTAAGCACCTGCTTGGCAGGTGCGAGGTTGTGAATTTGATCCCCGGTACTGACAAAAAAAAATTAAAAAAAAAATCTACTTCCAGGCATATCATAGTCAAGATTCCACCAATTCAACACAAGAATAAAATTTGTGTGATGAACTGGAAGAAAATCTATGTATATAAAAAATTTTAGTTAAGACAGTTAAAGAAAGAGAATTTTGAGTGAAAAGTAGTTTTCACAGTGTCATCTTCAGATTTTATTTTTAAAGCAAAATGTCTTTGAAAATAATGGAGCAATCATAACAGAAAAGATAGTCACATAGCTGGTTTCTCTTGATTCACTGAGGCAAAAGTTTTGTGCTAATAATTTTCTGGACAATGTTCCATGTCTATATTTTATACCCTAAAGAACTGCTGTGAATACAACAATATGCAATGTGCTCATTATTGTTACTCTCCTATTGGCTGGTTGTGAAATTGTTTTACTTTAATTTCTTACATTTCTTCTCTTTAAAATAAAAAAAGATGCAAATAAAGATATATGATATAAATCTATAGCAAGAAAACATTATTTTCTTGTTTTTCTTCCCTAAAATTTATATGCTTTGTTTAAGTTCTCTCATCCAGATGATTTTTGACTCATTTAGACAGTTGATTTAGATTTCTCTGTGCTTCATCTTGGCTAATATGTGTTTGACTTACCACCCTCCTTCCTCCACTCCCACCCAGTTAGACAAGTAGATCATGTAAATGGGAGGGAGTCAACTTCCATTTCCTAGCATCATCTAAGCCAGTGGTGGCAAACCTATGGCATGCATGCTGCAGCCATCTGTTTGTATCTTTGAAAGCTCTGCAAGGTTTGCCATCCCTGATCTAAGCCCTCATACTTGAATTCCCAAATCACTCTTAAAGGTATACTCATTAAAGATGCTATTTGTGAATGATTATGTTAAAAAATGCTAGCCAGTACTTATTCATAGCGCTTTGTGTCTCCCCTCCTGTTGTTTAGGTAGAGATTTATATTTGAAATATCTTTGGCTGTATTGTCCATCCTTCATTTTTCTCTTAATGTGATGGTCACTCTTCTGGTAGTACTATTACACATTCTCAGCTTTCTCATCATTTGCAGCAATTGCCATTTAAGAATTCTCTAATCACTAGCCAATCTGTTCTGCTATGTCCCTTCCTCTGGTTACCATAACAACAGAAGAGCTGGTCAAAAATTCATATCCAGTCTCCTTATAAGCCAGACAAGGGCTTTCAGAAGCAACAGCAACAGACAATTTTCAGCTATAATGTTTATAAATGATTCACAGATATAGAGTTGCAAAAAGCCTTCAACTTCATCTATTGCTCTTTCCTGTCCAATTCAAAAAAATTCCCCTGCGTTATAACACTTGCAAGGGGCCACCTAATTTGGAAGGTTTGTCACAGGACATCTTCACCATCTGATGCAGTCTTCTGTCAACCCTTATAATGATTATTAAGTTCTTTCTTATGTTGATTAGGAATATGCTTCTCAGTAACTTCTATGCATTAGTTCTTTATGTGTCACTTGAGACTTCACAATAAGCTGAACTTATTTTTAATTTATCAAATGTTGAATTACTATTTGTACAATGCAGAAAGTACTGAAGTATCATCTCGGTTTTGCCTTCCCAGAATCCATATCATCTTTGTCCTAGTATGAGTCAATTTTCCAATGGAAGACTATCTTTATTTCACGGAGGAAGAAACCGATGTTCAAAAAAATTAAGATTTAATTGCCATGCAATTAGTAAATGGATACAATGAAATTCAGATCTATCTTCATATAATCAAGATGGAGACATAACCACATATGAAGAACACAGAGAAAATAGTCATGATCATAATACAGAAACATAGCAAGTACTGAAAATGCTCTCTCTTATACACATGTACATCTGTCTATTATACAATCTTTAAATGTTACATTTTCATATGTTCTAGTTCTCTGGAAATTGTTTAATAAGCTAAGGTGTATGTAGTAACATTTATTTATCACTGTTTAGTGAACTAGAGTAGTGGATATCATGATGGCTTACGGAGATTACATATACATTTTAATATGCTACTTTCTATTTAACACTTTAGCAAACAATTAGAATGAAAATATATACACATTTGTAGCAACTTTTGCAGTTTCATAATGGATTAGAGTTGGAGCAAAGTATTAATGAACAACAAATGTGAGAACAGAAATTGGCATTGCACTAATTAAACTCAGCACCTGCCATGACTCTGCCTATGTTATTATAAACAAGCAAAGTTCCAGTGATTCAAATGATCAATTTTTAAGTGCCTAAAGATATCAGCTAAATGAAATGTTCTTTATTTGAAATTAAGAACAGTTCTCAATGCATTTTTGTCCCTTAGCTCTGTTTCAATGATTTTTCTGTATTTGGTCTTTAACTGAACTTATTCTGTCTGTTGAGCAGTAACTTGTTTTTTTTTGTGAGTTGGCGGGCAGACTTACATCTCTAGGAAGGGAAATTAGTAAGCATTTTGTGTACTCCACAGATCTACATGGCCATGAATTTCAGTGAATCTAAGGCAGCTTTGCAGAGGGGTTAGGCATAATTCTGGCTGTCATTTCTGTTTCTCTGTCACATTGTGTTAGGTCTGTTGCACCAGCAGGTGTCATACTGGGCTGGGTTTTCCCACAGAAATACATCAGATAAAAATCCAGAATCCTTTTTTGTTCCATAAACTGTGAAAATAGAACAGTAGCCTCAAGCATTCTATCATACATAAATGAGGAGTTGCTCCATCTTAATTACAACTGCGTCAACTCTGAAGGTTCCCCCACCCCGGGCATCTCATGAAAATTGCACACTGTCATAGAGTTGTAAATATATGCATCTCATCTGCCTTCTTCGAAGGGGTAAAAAATATAGCCATTTAATGAATTTTCATGTGCTGTGGGGAGGCTGAGGTTGCCTTGCCAAAAGGGACATGCACTTAACTCAGTGGTTTTCAGTCTTGGCTGTACCTTAGAATTGCTTGAAGAGCTGGTTATGAGAAAGTCAGTCTCAGTTTCCAAATTTGTATTTCTAACAGGTTCTCAGATGCTGCTGATGCTGCTGATTTGGGACCAAGTTTTGAGAATAACTGCTTAATTTCAGGCTTTGTTTGCTTCTGAGGGATTTACTTAGCTGGATGCATTAGGTTTACTTTGCTTCCTTCTCTCCTATTTAGAAGAACATCTCAGCACTTACTGCTTTATAGAGTAGTTCACATTAGGAGGTTTGTTAAAAATAAGGGAATAAGATAAAGCCATATTTTATGGTTACTTTTCTTGCTCCTGAGACAAAATAGCTAACACCCAAAATTAAATGAAGAAAGGCGTTTCTGCTCACAGCTTTTAGAGATTTTAGTCCGTAGTTGGCTGGCTTCAAAGCAAGGTGGCAAGGTAGGGGCGGCATAACACAGGAGAAAGAGTTCATGGCATGGCAGGTAGCAGTCTGCAGGCAGCAGGCAGCAATAACCTGCTTCTCTCTTTTATCCTTTCCAGGCTACTCACCTTTTGGGTGGTGCCACCCACACCAAGGGGGCCTTCCCATTATCCACACCCAGAACTATGCTAAACCAATCAGTGGACTAATTTAGAAATCACACACACTTAATCCCAGTATCACATACCATAGATCTAGTCACCTCCCAAAAGCCCTGCTTATGACTACATGAGGCTTTGGGAGGATGTCTAGACATGGACCATATCACTACACCTCCAGCATTGTATCACATGTTAAAGTTTTTGGATTTTGCTTAGTATTTTGAAGAGTATGGGGCTCCCAACCAGATCTTCTTCTCCAAACAACGCAGTCAAACCAAATGCTGAAAGTGCTGCAGTTAATAGATTACAGCTATGACTTTAGAGATTTATTCACAACCGATGAGAGCTGCCTCTCCTAGCCATGTGTAGAACGTTCACACCCATCTGCCTCTCCAGATGTAGTCCCTACTTGATTGATATGGCAGCCCCAAAGTCTTTTTGACTCAAAGTGGGTCATTCTATGATGCAATTTACAGCCTACATCTATGTTGTTCAGTACAGCTGTAGCCATAAGTGACTATTGCAACTTTGAAACACAGCTACTTTGAACTGAGATGTGCTAGGACTGGAAAACACATATTGATTTTGAAGAATTATAAGAAGGAAAGAGTGTCAAGAATTTCATTAATGATTTTTAAATATTGATTGTAGTTTGAAATGACAGTTTGTTTATTTTGACTTAAATAAAATATATTAAAAACAATGAATATTTTTCTTCTTAATTTTTCTTTCTTCTTTTTCTTCTTTCTTTCATTTGTTGCTCACATTATTGTCCTGTTGAGCTGAACTTGCTTAGAACCCCTATGGTCACGTGAATGGGCTTTAAGTTCTATCTATTTCCAGAAGAAATAAATTTCAGATGAATACAAGGTACAGGTAAGCTTCCCAGTGGAAATTCATGATCCAGAGCTGGTTTCTGTATCTGATCCATCTTGAAACTAGAATCCATCAACTAAAGGAAGACTTGGTCTCCATGAAGAAAGAGCCTGTGGAAAAGGTATGTATAGTTCTCTATGCATCCTATTTCCACATTCCTTCTCCCAAAGACAGTTGTAGCAATTAGGATAAAGATAAAGTAGGGAAAAGAGAATACCCACACACTTTTTGAGCATGCTTGTACATCAGGTTCAAATTGATTCTTACCCTGAGTGTCTCCTGGAACATGTAAGTAGTCTGCTATCTTTAAAATATAGTCATTCAAAGATATAGTTATTTAATGAGTTTCTCTTTGCTGTGTTGGGGACTGAAGTAGCATCGACAAAAGGATCACATGTTTAACACACTGATTCTCAGTCTTGACTGTATATCAGAAGAAGAACTGGTCCTAATAGGGCAACTGAGGCAGGGAGATCGCAAGTGTAGTCATTTTTGTCACTTAATGAGACCCTGTCTCAACATTAAAAACAAAACCAAAAACAAACAAACGAAGAAACTTAAAAGGTTAAGAAAAAATTCTGGGAGCACAGCTCAGCATGAAGGCCCTGGCTTAATCCTCAGTACTATAAACAACAGAAACAAAAATTTAACTTTTTATTGCTGTTATTCCAGTGATTGAACCCAAGGCCTTTGCAGTGAGCTACATTCCCAGCTCCCTTTTTAAGTTTTGAGACCGTATCTTGTTAAGTCACTAAATCACCCATCTTGGATGCATCCTTACAGTCCTCCTGGTTCTGCTGCTCAGAGTACTTGGAATGAAGGCTTTTGCCGCCACATCTAGCTAAAATCTGGAGCCTTGTTTATGAATCGGTTGACTTGCTAAGATGGTGACAATGAAAAACTGGCTGAGTTTGAATGGCAGATGCATTCAGGGATGCCTCAGTAAGACCGTGGTGAGGGAGAAATCCTGTTAAAGGGCAGACCTTCACAGTCAATATCATCATCTCTGTGTGGAAAGAGAAAAGGCGAAAGGTAACTCACAAGCAATAACCTGGCTGGTTACTCAGGGGCCTGGAAGAAGCAAGCTAGGTAGTTAAGGGGTAAGGAAACAAGGGGAAGAGCTATATAAATAAAACTAAAGGAGTGGGCACAATACATGAAAGTTTTCATACTCACACCAGAGAGTATCTGCAGTGTCAAACAGAAACAACAAAACAAAACCCAGAATTAGGAGGCAGATGTATTTACATCGACGGGCACTGATAGGGATCATTCCCAAAATATCAGGTCCCGATCTCTGGTGGTCTAGGGCATATATGGGATAAGCAAGTGGAAAGTACAGAGGAAGAATGGCTTTTCAGTTGGGGATTGCTTATTACAACATGCATCATAGTGCCCAGCTATGCATCACAGTGACCGGCCATTTCTAGGAGACAGAGACAACTGGAACTGTAACTGTAACAGGAACTATTACCCAGGCAACTGTCAAATTCAAGTATACTGGCAGGGTGTGTGTGTGTGAGTGTGTGTGTGTGTGTGTGTGTGTGCATTTTCTGCTACATATCCACTCCAGAAGTGGCACTAAAAATCCATATAGAAAGTTCACTTTAAAATTGGTTTCTTTTTGAGAAGTAAAGGGGATGAACATGAAATCTCTAAGCTATTTTGGCATTTGTTTTATTTATTTATTTTTTTGGATTAAGTAACTGCACTGGGGTAGTAAAATTATTAGGTGCAATGATTGAGATGTAGAGACTGAAAAACAGAATTTCAGACCATATACAATGAAATTAAACATCATGAATTTTATTATTTTAGATATCAAGTTGGAATATGGCTTGGAAAAATTTACAATCCAATTTTCCACTTTGTTGGTAGAAGACTTGGGAAGTTTTTGGGATGAATTTTTTGGCTTTCAAGTTCACAGGATGCTTTAGAAAATGTTATAATCTTATTTATGAGAATCATGTTGGAAAAAGAATTTAAAAATCTTCCTTGCAATAATTTCTGTTATAATTAAAAGGTCTAGGAGGAAACTGAAAGACCTTAATTGGCAGAATAATGCAGAATAACCTCTATAATTTGGAGGTGTGATTAAGGTTAAAAACCTTGAGGTGAGCCGGGGTTGTACCCTTGTAATCCCAGCACTCAGGAGGCTGAGGCAGGAGGATCAAGAGTTTGAGACCAGCCTAGGATACATAGCGAGTTTAAAACCAGCCTGCACTGCATAGCAACCCTACCTCAAAAAAACCAAAACAAACCTCGATGTGAGAAGAGTAGCTCCTAAGACTTATGTGGGATCAGTCTAACAGCATGGCCCCTTAACAGTAGAGGTTGCCCAACTGATTAGAAAGATGAGTTGGTAGAAGGAGGAAGGATTCAAAGTATGAAAGGGCAAATCTTCAGTTGCTGATTTCAAAATAGAGGAAGGAGACCATGAGCAAAGAAATGTGACTAGACTTTTGGAGTCAGGAATAGCCCTCAGGTGATATCCAGCAAGAAAAATGTGGGTCTTAGTTTTATAAGGATCTGAATTCTCCCAACACTCTGGATGAGCAAAGAAATGGATTTTGTTTTTTACCTTCTAGAAAGGAATACAACCCTGCCAACAATTTAATTTTAGTGTAGTGAGACCAGGTTGGACTTTTGACCTGCATAAATATAATAAATTTGTATTGTTTTGATCACAAAAACTGTAGTAATTTGTCTCTGCAACACATAGACAAAGAACATACTGCCTTTTCTGGCCTCCATTTCCTCATTTGCAAAATGACAAAATAAGATACTACATGAGACAGTGCCTGTAAAACTTCAAAATATCGAGTAAACAAAGTAAACAGTAAGATGTTAGATTTAGAACAGTTGATGTGGTACTATCAAGGGAGGTCTTAGTGCAAATAACCAATTAATGCTCTTTGTTTTCAATGCTTGGAAATGCAATAAGATAAGGGAAATGAAGTATTTCAAATTTTGCTTTAGTACATTAATATTCGGCAATATCAAGGACTAATGAGGTCACAAGAGTAAACATAGAAAGTCCTGTTAGGATTATATGCTTGTCACAACAGGAATAGAAGACAGAACAACAGAACCATAATTATTTTAATATTAACTCTTGGCCTGACAGAAAGAAAAGTTAATTAGCTTGTATTACCCAAGTACCAAATAGCTGATCCCTCTTTATTTTAGTTTATTGGGTTTGATTTGATTATACTAATTCTCAAGCATAAATAGCTGCTTGATATCATGAATCCCTTGACCTTGATTTCTGAATCAGTGAAGTAATGCAAAATACTGTAGTTGCTTACTTCTTGCTCATGGTCACTTATGTTGGATCAGTGATTTTGAAAGGGACCACAGAGCCTACTTAAGGTAGGTTGATGGTCTACCTCTTTACTTTTGGGGCTAATCACTTCTAAAGAAACTTAAAATTTAGGCCAGATTGTTCACAGTTTCTTTCTTTCTTTCTTTCTTTCTTTCTTTCTTTCTTTCTTTCTTTCTCTCTTTTTTTCTTTCTTTCATTCTTCAAGAACAATCAGATCTATGTAATTAAACACCTTGGGGAATGTTTATTGCGAGGAAGCTATTGAGCGAATTCTAGTGAAGAAAGATTAAATTTAAGGATTCAGGCTCAAGGGTATAAATATGAAAGCATACGTAGGCTTGTGGAATTAAGAATTAGGAAACCAGAGACCAGGCTGCGGCATCCATCTTTGATGGAGTTTTTGGTCTTTTACTTTTGAGTGTTTCCTTCACTTTCCTATTTATAGCCACAGACCACGTGCTTGCTTGTTGATATGCATATAATTAAAAGAGAGTACCTCAGACTTCTGCATTCATATCATCGCCATCTCTGGCACACTTGTACCTCTTAGTTTAAATTAAGTATGATTGATCACTAACTGGTTCAGGCATTGGATATTTTCAGTGCAGTGCATATTTTTAATTCAATGAGTTGTGTTGTGATATCAGTGATGCAAATGTAGCAGCTCCAGATGTTGGGAATTTCATCAGGTCCTAGACAGAAACCCACCTCTCCTCTTAGAACATGACTTTTTTTAAAACTCATTCACATTTAAAGCTTTAGTTACTTGCTAAAGATTGAATCACTTTTCTGTTAGGTCTATGCCTTGTTCCAAGGTTTTTCACTATTCAACTTTGAAGCATTGTATATTTCCTCCTTTCATATAAACCTAATGAATAAATAAAATAATAAAATAAGTGAGCACTATTCTTGTCTGTGACATGTGTATCATAAATATTATTAAAATAATATAATTTTTGTCCTTTGTAAGTTTATAATCTTTTTTTTTACCATTATTCCCTTTAAGGTTGAGAATAATGTGTTCATAGTTTGGATTATGCCAAGCTGTTTATTTAGTTTCATTTACGAAAGTACTGATAATACTTGGGCTATTTTGAAGAATACATGGAAGTTATTTTCTGTCTCCTGAAGGTAGCTTTGGAGTCATGTACCTCAAATATATATATATATATATATATATATATATATATATACATGCACACATGGACATATATATATATATATATGTATACACATGTACATATATTCATGGATATATAAATATACATAATGGATTTGTAATATGTAAGTAAAGGAAAGGACTTTAAATTTATCATCAAAAATCTAAGTTCACAGAGTCTAAAGATGTCATGCTGAACAAACATCTAAATTTGCTACTACAGGGCAAACTTTAATTCATCATGTTGTTTAATTTTTTTTAGGACAATTGCATGATATTTTGAATAGTGCAGGTAGAATTTTAGGAGTCTAATAGTATTTTAGAAAGTAAGCTCTAGATGATGTTTGTGGAGGAATTGATTACAAAAAATGTTTAGTGATTTAATTTCAAGTCTGGATGTGTTAGCCAAGACCAGCCTGAAATGCTGACATGAGTGACAATACTAACTTGCCAGAGGTTTATTTCTTGACCATTAAACAGGATAAATGACATCAGGGTACAAATGGGACAGATCCAGATGTGAGCCAAATGTTTAAATGACTATCCCAGAACAGGTCTTTAATATTATAATTGAATTGTATCTGAAGATAGAAAGTATGTACATATGAATGAACAATGGGTAATCTATTAGAAAAATAGAAGCTATAGAATAAACCAAAATGGATACTATTGAAAGAAAGCATGCAATTTGAAACTGAAAATTTTCTGAATATACTTCTAGTAATACTTAAGCTATTATTGAAGAAAGGGTAAGGATTAGCAGAAGCTACTCAAATTGAAGCACACAATAAAACAAAACAGAATTGACAAAAAGTAAAACAAGAGTAACCTGTACAAAAGAATTATGTAGTCTAAAATACACAAAACTTGAGCCTGAGAAAATGAAGGGAGACATTGAAGGTGAAAAAATTTGAGGGATGAAATTCTTCAGATTTGATCAAATATATCAACCCATAGATCCAAGACATTTAACAGATCCCAAGCAAGATAAACAAGGATTCAGAAAGCTGAAGATCAAAGAAAATCAAAGAGATGTTTAAAGAAATTAGAGAAATAGGCATATAAGAGAACAGCAGTAAGAATGAACTCTACTTCTCATTGTAAACAATACAATTCAGAAGACAATGGAATTACATAAAGTTTGAAAGGAAAAATTAATGTACAATAAAAATAGGCCAAGAAAAATCTGAATATAAAACTGAATAGAACTACACTGTAGTTACATTGCCAGTTTAACTTTTAACAAGGCATGAAAGCAATTTGATAGAAGAAAATGAAACCTTTTTTCTTAAAGGGTGCTAAAATAACTGTGTGTCTACATGGAAACAAGTTTGACACAGACATGACACCATGCACAAAAAAGAAAAAAAATATAAATTGAGAGGAGTCATCAACCAAAACATAAAAGTTAAATCTATAAAGCTCCTAGAGTCAAACAGGAGAATATCATCACTACTTTGCTATTGGCAAAAATTTTCATACAGTGAACACTGAAAACAAAATTACTCATGGTCTATCAAAATGAAAAAAATCACACTCATTTAAATAACCCATTAAGGTAATAAATATCTGAATCAAACAGGAAAAAAATAGGAAGAAAATATTCACATTAGACATTTTGTATTCATAATATACAAATAACATTATTTAATAAGAATGATGCAAATAGGCAGAGGGCTTTTAAAAGATACTTCACAATGGAAGAATACCAATGTTCAGTAAGTAAATTAAAATACACTCAATATTACTATTCATAAGGGAAATATAAATTCAGACAAAAAGAAATGCCACTACAAAATCTTTAGAATAAATTAATTTTAAAGGGCTGACCAAACCAAATGTTGGTGAAGACATGGATCTAGATTTCCTGTACATTAGTGGAAAGGTTAAATGATACAACCATTTTGGGAAAATGTCTTACAGTTGTTGTTGTTGTTGTTGTTGTTGTTGTTTTTGTCTTTTTGAGATAAGGTCTCACTATGAAGTTCAGGTTGGTCTTGGGTTCACTTTGTAGTGCAGGCTGGTCTGGAACTTGAAAGGATCTTTCTACCTCAGCCTTCTGAGTGCTGGAATTATAGGAATGCACCACTGTGCTTGGCTCTTATAGCTCTTATACGATAAATCAAACTCCTAAACAATGGCAGAACAATTCTAGTACTAGACCAAGAAATCATATACTTATAAAAAGATTTGTACAAACATACTGACATAATCTTAATTTGTTTATATGTGCTTAAAGCTGTGAACAATACAAATGTCCATCAATAGGAAAATAAATTATTGTATACTAATATAATAGAATATAAATTGATATATGCAATATTTAACATGGATTAATTTTAAAACATTAATTTGGCTAGGTGTGGGGGCAAAGATTGGAATCCAAACACTCTGGGAGGCTGAGGCAGGAGAATCCCAAGTTCAACCCTAGTCTGGGAAACTTGGCAATTTAGGGACTTGCCAGACCCTGTCAGTACAAATGGTTTTTATTTATTTATTTTTTATTTTTTACTTTTTGAGACAGGATCTCACTCTCAAAAGGTTTTAAAAAGGGCCTGGGAAGTAATTTAGTGACAATGGTCTGGATTTAATTCCTACTACTGCAAAAACAAACAAAGAAACAAAAAACCTGACAAAAAACATTAAATTTAAAAAAAGAAGCTGGGGATTTAGCTCAGAGGCTTAAGCACCTGCCTGGCAGGCGCGAGGTTGTGAGTTTGATCTCCGGTACCAAAAAACAAAGCAAAACAAAAAATAGAGAATTAAAAAAAAAAGAAAAGAAAAGAAAAGAAAAGAAGCCAGATTTCAAAGAATGCATATTGCATGTTTTCATTTACATGTAGTTCTATAACAAGATAAATTGAAGTCTGGTGATAGAATTAAGAGCAATGGTTATCTCTGAAGATGGTTCAAGAAAGGGAATTCTTGCTAGGCGTGGTGTTGCTTACCTGTAAACCCAGCTCTCCAGAGACTGAGGCCGGAGTGTTACCCTGCCTTGACTACATAATGGGTTCAAGGCTGGCTTGAACTAGATAGCAATATTCTGACTCGAACAAAACAAAACACAAAACAAAAAGGGAACTCTAGGAAGAAGAATGAGGAATTGTTCTATGTCTTGCATTCATTTGTCCAAACTTCTTTTGCAAGTACACTATATCTCAAGTTTACAACAGAAAGGAGTTGAGATAGCAATAATAGTATTTTAAGACAGTTTGTGGGAATTAAATTATATATATATATATATATATATATATATATATATATATATTACAATAGTGCCTAACAAGTCTGAGGTAATAAAAAGTCTTGGAAATTATTATCACAGGATAAAGAAAATACACAGTACATATATGCCACAGAATAATATTCAGCCATAAGAAAAATGAAACACTCATTAGAGACAATACGGGTGGAACTTGGGATCACTGTGTTAAGTAAACCAGGCCCAGAAAGAAAAGTACCACATGATCTCATGGATCTAAGAAAAGTACAGTGTGATCCCATGATCTCATACAAGTGTAGGGTAGACGGGCGATTCTCAGAGGATGAGGAGAGTATTAGGGCAGGAGCAGTGGCGACAGGCTGGTGATGGGTACCAGGTTTCTGTTAGGAGCAGGAAGTCCTGGTTTCTTTGTGCCACAAGGTGACTATAGTTAACAATAATGCACTGTGCTTTTGAAAAAGCAAGATGAAAAGATGTGTAATGCTTTTACCATAAATAATGATAAATAGGGGGATAGAGATGTTTTGCCTGATTTAAGCATTACAACTAAAAACATAATTCAGCTGGTGTGGTGGCTCATACCTTTAATCCCAGCACTCAGGAGGCTGAGGTAGGAGGAGCATTGTGAGTTAAAGACTGACTTGGGCTACAACGTGAGCAAGGCTGGCCTGAACTACATAGTGTGACCCTATCTCGAAAAAAATAGGCCTGGAAGTTTGGCTCAGTGGCTTAAGTGCAAGGTTGTGAGTTCGAATTCTGGTACCGCGAAAAACAACAACAACAAAAAAACATAATTCAAATTAAAAAAGAAGTTACTATCATAATTTACATTCTAATGCTCATGTAATGTGCTACTATGTGGTTCTACACATTTCAAGCTGTGGAGTATATTTCAGGATGTAGAAATATGTTGCATAGACTGAGATTTCTCTGGTGTTATTCAGTTTTGTAGTTTTAAAGGCTTTGCAGGTATTTCTACTCATGAAACCTCTTTCTCCTCCCCAAATTTCCCACCATCTGACTTCTAAATGACTGTAAGTTTTCCTTCCCATTCTATTATCTAGAGTGTTAAATACAAGTAATTATTCCCTTGATAAAAGTGATGGAATTAGACTGTTTTGTTTCCTCTTAATACAGTACTGTGTTCTCAAAATCCATAGCCTCAAGTGTTCATTTGATGATGTTGTGCTTGAATTCTGTAGAGAATTGCTTCATCTACAAAGCATGTAAGTGCCAATGTTTTAGCTAAATGGTGGGGTGAAAATAGTAGAGAATCAACTTCTTTAAGTAACACATAGAAACAAAACATTAGAGTAGTGATAATATCAAATACCAGGGGTATTAGAGAGGGTTTAGATTTTTATCCATCTAGCATAGGAAGAAAGCATTCACTGACATATGCCAAAGAGTGCAATGTAAATGGCAAAATTGCAGAGTTGAAAATAATTTGTTTTCAACCTATTTTTTGATAGTAAGTGGACCTTGGCCTAACATCATTTCTCAGAGTTTTCATAGAGTTTTAAAAATTGGAAACATCTTACCCAGCCTGTAAAGTTCAAGAAAAATTTCTAGGGCAGTTCTTGTAAGATAGATAGTAGCTTAGGCTAAAAGAATCACAGGAGACTAAAATACTAAAATAATTTATTAAATAAGTACAAAGTCATATTCTAGCTCTTGGTATGATAATTCCGCTTTCTCTGAAAACTAGATGTAATAAAATGTGCACCAGTTGGCTGGCAGTAGACTCATTACCCTGATTCAGATAATTGCAGTGTTTGATCAAGCAAGGCTGAACAACAGCTGGCTCACAGATTAATCTGTGCTTCCGTTTTTTACATAAAGGAATATTCAGGGTATGTATGCAATTTTTTTTCTCTACTGTCTGGAATATGGGTTTTCTGTGCTCTGTGGTCAAAACTCTTTTGAAGTTGGACACCATATCAGATAACCCATTCTATGACAGACTTCATCAAGAGAAAAAATTAGAAAGGCTTGCTTTCACTGGCTCTTTTAGCACTCAGAGTTACTTAAAGAAATCTTTTAAATTGCTTTTTTTTGGTATAGATTACAGTGGTTGACTAAAATTTTTGCTTGTTAATTTTCCTGGGAACTACATTCTGTGGGAATGGTTTCAAAGAAGAGGTCTGAGGTATGAAAGACCAGAAAGAAAATCTCAAGAACACCTTACATAGAAAAATAGGTACAGGAAACAACAAATGATTGTGTCCCAAAAATAAAGAAGGGTACTAGAAAATTAGTCCACAAAAGCAAGTTTATTTTTTACTGTATTTTTTTATTTTAAAGGGAATAAAGCAAAATAATAAAATGAGATGAAACAAAACAATGGGTATGATACTGGATTTCAAAAACAAGACAGTAGAAAATCCACAATACTTACTATATTGCATATTATTATACTCTAAATAAATGCTCAGACTACCAGCTTTAGGTCTGCAAAGTCAATCAAACAACACAAGCATTAAATTCTTTACTTCAGTCACTATCATCTCAGCCTGTATTCCCCCAAACCAGTGGGCTGCTTACAGGGCGGAGAGGGGTTCTTCTCTCCCTGCCTAAGCTCTGGCTGACTCATGGGAGGGCGCTGCTACCCGGTTCTCTCTCAGCCAGCTCTGCTGCTGCTTGCACACAGGAGGGCATTGCTTTCTGGTTGAGCAACTTGATTTTTAAAAAAAATATGTGTAAATGTCTTACTCTTCTTGTTGCTGACAAAAAATACTCAGTTAAAGGAGAAAAGTTTTATTTAAACTCACAGTTTATAGACGTTTTAGTCCATAGTCAGCTGGCTCCAAGGCAGGGTGGCATGGCAAAAAGGCACTGCAGTGGAGAAACGGTCCATGGCAAAGCAGGGAAGACAGAAGGCAGCAAAACAGTGTAGTAACAAAGCACCTTCTCTCTGTTCCTTTCTGTTCCATCCAGGCTACCCACTTTCTGGGTGATGCCATCCACACCTAGGGTGAAGCACTCCTTAACCTCAGTGTCACACAGCCTAATCCAGCCACCTTCAAAACTCCCCACTCACAACTGCATGAGGCTTTGGGGGTACATGGAGAGACAAATCTTAAAAGGCCATTTCACGTATCTTTAAAAAATCAAGTTGCTCAACCAGGAAATATGCTTTGAGTTTTACTGTTTTGGAATGGTCTTGTTAAATCGCCCTTTCATACATAAAATTGTTTCAGGAAAAATGTACTAGATCTTTTCACCATTATATTACAGTAACTAGAAAATCTTCCCTCAAAATGTTGTATAGAATTAGCTCGCTCAAAATATCCCTGTATATTTAGAGGCTGACTTTAGGAAAAATCAACCTGCAGTCCTCAAACATCCACCTAGAAACAAGAAATACAAATAAATTATCAATCAGCCCTTCCAGCTTTTATAAATCCAACTGTAGCTATGTGTAACACTAGACCGAACAGGAACTATTTAGGCAAAGCTACAAACAACAAACAAACAAACAAACCAAAACCCTCTTAAACAAATCCCCGTAAAGAATTTTTTTCCTACTGCTTTTTACAAAGTTCAAATCAAGAAACAAGAAAACTTTTTTAAAAGTACAACTAAATTTTATGCAAATTCAAGACAAAGACAAAGGTATTTGAAGAATACAAATGTGTCTACACTGTTCCAGCAGTTGTAATAGAAATTTTTTTTCACTGTTTGCCAATTGAGTCAAGTATAAATTTATAAATGTTATAGCTGTTATTTGTGAACAGTCCTAATCCTACAGTTTAGAAATAGCAATATGGTCAGAATTTATTTTAAAATGCATTTTAATTTTAACTGATTCCTTGAAATACAGTGTTTTGGGGGGAGGTATGCCTCATTGCATTTCTACTTTCTTTTTTTTTTTTTTTTGTGCGGCACCGGGGGATCAAACTCACAACCTCGCACCTACCAGACAGGCGCTTAAGCTGCTGAGCCAAACTCCCGGCCCTTGCATTTCTACTTCCTTGTTATTTATGTATATATTATTAATTATAAAAACTATGCAAACAAATTTCAGAAGGATGAGGAGAAAAAACCGAAATACATTAGTAACTATCCAGTTCAACTCAATCATTAATTTCATACTTCAGGGACAAAGTTTTTCTCTAAAAGAAAAGTGTGGAGGATCACTTTGTCACATTGTGGCTTTCATGGCATCTCTACATTTGGTGATGACAAGCCAGTGTTCTGACTGACATCTTATATAATGTTATCACCACCTGGTGACACTTCAGGAGATTAATTGTCCCCCATGGTCTTTGAGGGCTGAGTTTTAACTGTAGACATTTCTACTTGATGCCCACTAACCTACTCACATGGCATTACTGAACCATGATAGACAATCTTTATTTCACTTTTATCATTTTTTAACATTTTGTAGTCCTCCTTGCACAAAATGTGTAGCCAGATTCTACTTCTGAGTATTCATTTTGTCTACTCACCCTCTTTGAAATAAAATTACGTGCTTTTTACTTTTCACATATTCTTAATAAATAACCTTGCCTGAATTATGGGATGAAAAAATATTTTGAACAAAATAAACACTAAAATTTCCACAGAGATTTCAGCTGTTACACCTCTTTGGAGGTAAATATTCCTATCACTTCTCTGTACCTTGGTTTTCTCGTACATAAAGGGAGCCATCAAACTCTATCTATAAGCAAACAACAAAAGTACTTGGCGCCTTGTAATCTTCACGGAGCCTCTTTGTTGCTGCTCTAAGAGACACTCACAGTATCTTGTTATGTTACCCAGGTTGGGCCAGTCAGAACATCGACTTTCATTCTTTCCTTTTCCATACTTTTCCTTTCAATCAGTGATGAAATTAGTTTTATTTTCTAGTCTTATTTTCATCCACCCAGTATTTTCGGTCTTTACCATTATGTCCTGGTTCCATCACCATCCTCTTTTGTCTGGATTTTTGTTCCTAGGCTTGTTCTATCTAAAGCATTTTAACACTGTTGACAAAGTAATTTTCTAAAAGAAAAACATGACTATTGGTCTCTGCCATGTTTA
This sequence comes from Dasyprocta punctata, assembly GCA_004363535.1. Lineage (NCBI taxonomy): Eukaryota > Metazoa > Chordata > Mammalia > Rodentia > Dasyproctidae > Dasyprocta > Dasyprocta punctata. The sequence goes on along the minus strand of RJWM01004472.1, from coordinate 33,138 downwards.
AGATTCTTTGAAGTTTTATGCTGTCCTTAGAATGAAGTCTAAATCTTTAACACAGTTCTCAAACTAATGATTTCTTCCCAGCTTCGATGTACCATTTCTACCAGCACACCATGTTCCCACCGCACTGTGACAGGCCCTGCTGCAGAGGGGCTGTACTCTGTCACCTTGAATAACTGCACATGCTGATGCCTGCATCCTAAAGACACTTCCTTTCCATGCATCCATATGCACTTACTTATCTCTTCTACATTCTTGACTTTCAGTTTAGATGTTACATTCTTTAAGGAAAATCTTCCCTTAAAGCCTCCACACTGACTCCCTACTATGACTGTTTTCCCATCTCCCACAGTCGTGGATTGCTAAAGAGGGAATCCCAGCTGAGAAATGTGTCCTTAGATAGTGTCCTCATTTTTGTGATCATTGTACTGAGTACTGACACAAACGTAGATGGCATAGACTACTACTGCACACCTAGGCTTTGGGGGATGGTCTATGGTTCCAAGGTTACAAATTTATACAGCATGTTACTGTAGCGAACGCTATAGGCAACTGAAACACAGTGGTATTTGTGTAACTGAACATAGCTAAAAATAGAAAACCATAGTTAAATTATTAGATGATAGGAAGCTTTCAGTTCCATTATAATCTTACGAGACCACATCACATACATTGTCTTTTACTGACCAAAGCATTGTTGTATTATAAGCTTAACTATCTTGTTACCCTGCTACAGCAGTCTTTTTGCTCCTTACCAGACTGTAAGTTCTTTAAAGACAAGGTCTACATCCATGGAAGTGTTGGATGGGTCTTTTACAGATTTTTTTGAAGTGGGGACAGATTGCTGAAGGAGGTCCCGTTTGGGCAGTTGTTTTCCTCAGAATGCCCATCAGGATGTCCTGAAACTACCATATCAGTTTGGATACCTCTGCAAATCTCTTAGATGAGGCAGCATATCTCAAAATCAACTTCTGAAAATTGGCTAACATAATTCTTAAGAGTTATGTGTGATCAGAAGAGATTTTTTAAATTGTAAAAACACATAACATTTGCCATTTTTTTTAAACATTAGCCATTTTTATATATACACTTTAGTAGTTGAAGTAAATTTAATATATGGAAAAGGAAATACCTTTCTCATTATTCTCTTGTTTCATGATTTCTTGACTATTTTTAGGAAATTTTTGTTTCCATAGTGGTTCACAGAGATCTTAGTTCCAAAAAGCTTGTGTGGCTAACAGACCAGCGACTACAGGTTCCAACTGTGGAAACTGAATCTTTCCAAGTCCTGCCTGTGGTTACCTGCCCCCGGTGGTGATTGACCATTACATTCCAGATAGAAGACCTGGGAGAGGAGTCAGTGGTCTCGGACCATTGTTTGCCTCTGTTTCATCAGTCTGTTCCCAGGAAGTGCACCAGTGAGAAGACTAGAAAAGGGGGATCTCATCCTCCCGCTCTGCAGAGAAGGTTTGAGAATAGTGCAAAGTTGAGCCCATAATCAACTACATTAAAATTTATTGGAGTAAATTTATCAATTTTGTTTAATAACTCAGGTTATAGCTAGTCACCTGAACAAAATACGTTAAAATTTTAGTAGTCCATGTTTATAGAGATCACTTGTGTTGATAATACTTATTGAATCCCAGTGTTGTGTCTCATAGTGATGAAGAATGAAATTTTGGACAGAGGAAGTAGAGTGCAAGCAAATTTATTTAAAAGATACAAAGGCAAGAAAGCAAAAGATATAAAGGTAAGGAAGTAAAGCTCCCACTAACCAGGAGGGGGCTCTGGGCAGGATGACCATGAGGGCTTCTTGTGTAGGGGCTTTCTAGGGGGTTAGAAAGGAACTTGGGCCATGTTGTAAGCAATGTAGTCTGTATTCTATAGGAGATTTCATACCTTTTAGAGAACAATTGATGCATTGTTCATACAATGCCCACACAGAGCCCATGTATCCTTGAACCATTGACCTGCATGATCATGCTCTGGGGAGGTCTCAGACAATGAAAGAACACCTAGAAGATGCTTTTGTGAGATTCCTGGAGGGTTGTGCCTCAATCAGTCTCCATTTTGGGGCCTCTGTCCTTACTGCCTAATAGAATCTTAACTCCTCTCTCACTCCTGTTACATTCCCCGCCACGCCTGAAGATGTGACCCTAACTGCCTTTAGGGAAAAAAAGATGATGACTGTTCTGGCTGCTTCAAGCTGTACAGGAGTGGTAAGAAGGATTGACAGTCAAGCATTCTCTGGGGGACTTGTCTAATAGTCTTGAATAGAACCTATGTGGAATCTCTATGTATACCCTTATGTAGTTTGTATTACAAATGAAAGGTTGATCTAATTTGTTTCATGGGACTCTTGTACTTGACTTAGTAGTTTGATGTTTTTCTCGACCTGTCTTACAAAATGTTGCAAGTTTTTGTATCCTTCAAAATAATTCACATTTAATAGGTTTTGGTTTGAAATGATATACAAGATTCTACCTTAGAAACTCATCTGTTCTTCAAGTTCATTGGTCAGCCCATAGAAGCTGACTGACTTGCAACATAGCCAAAGGGTAGGGTAATGTCGAATCTGGTTGGCTTCTCTGGGATGATCTGGAAGGGTAACCACCACCGCTAATGGTGTCACCATTAAAAATGGATTCCAGGTTGGTGCTTAGGATCCTAGGGCACATTCTCCTCCCTATGGTGACCATCTGTTATTTTACACTATGGGAAGCCCAATCTCTTTACTACCAAATGACAGCTGTAAGGAGACTGAGGGACTCAAAAATTGATAGCACATTCTCTGAGTTGGGGAGTGATTTTATCTATGGCCATGTCAACTGTGCTTGGATATAGACTCCCTACCAGTTTAATAATATTAAAAGACTTAAATAAAACTATGAATGCATTTTCTATGTGCTATTTATATCTGTAAATAAGCTTATGCTTGCCAGTTTCATATAAAATTATAAGGTATATAAAAATGACTTTGACAGTATTTTTCACACTGTTTCCTATCTGTTTATATAAAGTTTTGCTTAGATGCTTGTTTTAGTGGAAGTTCTTGCTCCCCTTATCATTACTATGAAATGTCTCATGTGTGACTTTACATCTGTGAGATATGTTTTCTAACCTTTTTTGTAAGAGATATATATTGATTTCCATACACAAAAAAACCTTTTGTTTTCAGGGGGAAAAGTTTAAAATAATACTCTTAAAATTTCTGTTTATACTTTATGAAATACTCATTCATACATTATCTTGTTTGATTTTTTTCTTTTTGTCATATTTTATCAATCTACTTCCACTACTAGTGAGAATTGAACTAACAGAAATCTCACAGTGGCTGATTTTTTTTCTCTAACTTTTTTGAGGGAACAACAGAAAATTCTGTGTTCTTATTTTGCTAACAATAGGAATAACAACAACAGCAACAACAGCCAGACAATGAAAGATAGTTAAAGTAAGAAGATTCAAGTAAAGAGTTCCTCTTACACTGTCTTATCAAAGCATGTTCCAAGGAGTAGATCTAATACCAGTTACCACTTAAGTGAATTTAAATTAACATGTAGTCCTTCTGAAGAATATTTTCTGAGAATCCTTATGGTTAGTTGTGAAAGAAAAAATTTCTTTCTGAAAAGAGAATTTATTACAAAAGACAATAAATTCAGTAGTTATTTCTGAACACTTGTATTGATTATATTCATACTTATTTATACTAACTCATAGAAAAGGCAAAAGACAGCTTATCTACCTATGCATACCAGATTGGTAAACTGGAGGCATCATCACATTTACGCAGCCTTAAGTGTAGGACCTTGTAGACCTGGGCTGTGTTTACTAAACTAGCTATGTGTCCAATAGTGGCCTTCCATGCACATTGAATATTAAATGACAGAACCCTTTTTCATTAGATATATGCATTGATTTTAAACATAAATATATTTGTTTACACCGACATGTTTGCTCTTATCAGTGCAAATAAAAGAAACTTATAATAATGGTCATGATTCTTGATGAAAGGCTGTTCTCATGATAATTACATAGTCTTATTTTGCTGGGAGGTGCCTTAAATACCTTTTCTGGTAGTGTACTGTTTAACTAATTTAATGGTTCACTGTAAACATAATTTTTCTGCCTGGAATTGTTCATAAAGAATGACAGCCCTGGTGTCTGGAGCTCATTCATGTCTTAAGACATTAAGTTCAGTTATATATTTCATATTTTATTCCAGTCATAGTTTGAGGGCTTGTAGTATAATTTTATTTTGATCTTTTTATACAAATATTCATGTACTTACATAAATATTCTTCTTTATAATGGCTCTGTTTTATGGTATAAATTGAATGTAAACAAATTGATGTTTCAGGCAGGTTTCAAAATTTTCTTTTATCTCCTAATATGTTGAAGACCAGGAAAAAGGTCTGTGTCCTTTTTTAAGGAGATATTTGGGATTCTTGAAAACGTTATTTCCAGATAGTCTTACACCAAGCTGAAAGTGCTTCTATTAAGGTCTCCACAGCTGTAGTTGTCTATGAAATTTATTCATTCACTCAACAAAAACGTATTGAATGTGTGCAGTATGTCGAGCTCTATTCTGGTTCCTGAGGCTATAGTAGTTCAACAGGCAAATCTGTCCTTTAAGAAATTTATTTATAGTAAGAGATTGATATGAGCAAAGCAAGTAGCACCTAAGATATTGACCAAGAAATAAGGAGAGTAATAAAGGTGGGAAGTGTTGGGAACGTATTTACAGTTTATACGCTGTGATCTGGAAAACCCTCACTGGAGAAGGTAACTTTTACACAAAGACCTGACAAAAATGAGAAATAAGCCATAGGAATAGTTATTGGAGGACTTTTTCATAAGAAAGCAAGTGTAAAAGGTTGGAGGCAGGAGCAGATCCAAGGAACAGTGAAGATGAGACCAGGAGTGGTAAACCAAGGAAAGGATAGAAGAGTAACAGAAGTACTGGTGGGTACAGAATCTTTTTTCTTTTTTAAAGTTCAAGAGAGACACTAGGGCAAATAAGAAATTCTTTTCCACATTGTAAAGTTATTAGTGATATCTGAATCCAGGATCCAGAACATACTTCTCCCTTAGCACAGTAGAATACATTGCTTTTACTTTTCTTACTGGAAAGAAAGACTTCTGTCCATTTGGTGTTTTATCTAAATTTCCTAACAAAGATTAGTTCTTCAGCTCTTACCATTTCCTAGCTTCTCTGCCATTTTTTTCATGTTAATAATCTAGAGCCAGTCCATCTGCCTCCTGGAAAGTAGTACAAGGGTAGTTATTATTCGTGTTTCACTATTGGTCAATATTTTGAAAGGTTGTTGAACTGTCAAATAACTTCTCAGAATCAGGATTGATGGCTCTCACCAGCTTAACCACGGTTTCATCTTTGAAATCATTCATGTAATTGCATGGCATTCAATAAATTATGTGACATTCAATACTGAGTATGGATGGCCTAATTCTCCTTGATTGAACCCTTCCACTTGACTGGTGTGCCAAATATATAGGTGGTTGTACAAGCAGTTCCTAGAGCATATGGATTTGTGAAGAGGATGTTTTTGAAACAAGAAACTTGTTGGTGAAGTGATTCTAGTTGCTAAAACTCTCTACTATGTCCACCTATGCCTCCTGAAGTGTTCCTATTATCACTTAAATACTGAGTTTCTGAGGGTCACTTTTTTTTTCTAAAATGTAAGTTATGGGAAGAAAGGATACATAACTATTTTATAATCAATATATTTTTGTTAATTCTTTCTATGTCCCCTTCTTCTCACTCATCTCTTGATCCCCCATTGTTTTATAATCAATAATTCTAGCTCTAGTACTTAATGATCTGGTAGGTCTATTCTAGGCACTCCAAATATTTCCTGAATGAATACAAATATAATATATTCCTTTTCTACTATTCTCTTCTTCCTCCAAAATTTCCACCCTGGGAACTCAATTTGGGATGCTTAGTTCCTGAGGAAATTAGATAACTCTAAAAATAATGCAAGGCAGGGTAAGTAAGGAATAGTGAAGCACTAATACCATTGTAAATTGACTTTGGGTTTCCTGAGAAGTCCCATGGATAGGGTTTGTTTTTTCATAAGACTCAGACCAATTTCCTATTATAGGGCTTGGGGGAAAAAGGGGAATCATAAAAAAACTAGCAAGTACCTTGTGACTTAGAATATTACATTATATTTTTAATGACTAAATTTATCTATGAATCCATTGTTCTTTTAATAGGGGACTCATTTTGCCCATTCATCTTTTAGTATTTAGAATAAGTATGATAAAAACAGATCTGAGGAGGAACTGTTAAGGAGGTTTATGATACAGATTATTAAAAATACTCAAAGAGGGCCAGAAATTTAGCTCAGCGGCATAAGCATCTGGTGGCAAGTGCGAGGTCATGAGTTGGTTCCCTGATACCCCCCAAAAACAAAACAAAACAAAGAACAAAACAAAACAAAACTAAAAGAAAGGTATAAGCACACTAACCTCCAAAACTTCCTCAGATAAATCTAAGAGGTTCTGGATTCTCCAAAGTATCTCATCCCATTTGTACTTTCATTTGTAGATTATAGAATAGAATACGCATAACAGAAATATTATAGAAATACCTCATGAATATTTCATCAAAGCATGTTTTGTACCATGTATAGCTACATCTTGCTTTATATTCCAAATTGGTTTATGAGTGACAGTGTTGCTTGGGTTCACAATGGAAATACCTATAGGCTAAAGAATCAAGACTTCAACTTTCTCTGTGTAGCATTATGGATAGGGACCAGCAACTTGCAAATGCTGGAATAAATTTATTTTTCTCACATGCCATCTAGGATTTGCTTGAGGTTTTCTGCTTTCTCGGTTTGCCCTAGCAGGCCATCTTTTGTCTTATTTTACAGATACCTGTGTCTCAATTTCTTAGAGTCCTTCTCTCTAATGACTGGCAGAAGATCAATTTGATGATTTAACTAGGACTATGGAGCTTGCTAAGGTGTCTCAGCATCTGGTAGAAGCAGGCTTTATCCTTCTCTGTATGTTCTGCAATAGAAATATACTTTCAATAACTGAGAGAATGCCAATGAGAAAGGCAAGTGTGAAGGGTCTGCTTGTGTTGGGAAAACACCTAATGTGCTACTTGGAGATAGAAGGTTATACAGGGATAACCAAGGCAGATGGCTAAACTGCTTTGCATGAGAAATAGTGCATGAATTTTATTTGTTTATTGTCCTTTCGTTCCAAGAAGCATGGAAGGAAAAGGGAGAGAGATGGGAAATGGAGGGGGGTTATTCCTGAGGGTATTCCAGAGAAATATAACTAGATGGATGTCTATATTTTTCCTTAATATCTAGGAAGCATTTGTATTTTGTATTTTTAAATATATTTATGTAAGCACGTACATATGTAGACACACACACATGCATTCTTTTATTTTAAGGAGTTGGTTCATATGATTATGGAAGATGAGAAGTCCCAACATCTATAATCCAAAGGGTTGAGAATCAGGAGACCCCATGGTGTAAGAACAAGTCTGACTTCAAAAGCAGGAGGAGACTGATGTCTGAACTTGATGACCTCTCAGTGGACAGAAAAAGTAAGTTCTTTTTTGGTCACTCTTGATCTATTCAGTATCTGAATGGATTGGATGAGATCTACCTATATTGGAAACATCTGATTTATTCAGTCTGCTAATTCAAATGTTAATCTTATCCAGTAATCTCATCATAGACACACCCCAAATGTTTTACTAAATATCTGGGTACCCTGGGTCCCTGTCAAGTTGACACATAAAATTAACTATGACAAAGACAAAGAAAGGAGCCAGCAAGATGGTAGGAGGTTGAGAACTCTGGGTGAAGGGATAAGAAAACAGTTTTCTTATAGAAGGATAGCAGAAAGAATTTTCTACAGGAGAGAACTTTTGAATTTGAGCTTGTATATTTGCCCAGTAATTAGCAAATACTTTGTGAAAATGTAGAGTCTTGAAAATCATGAAGACAATGTTTTCACATCACTGTAACACTGAATGGAAGCAGCAGGAATGGGAGAAGAGTCTATAAGGAAAGCAGATGATGCTCCATCCAGTTCCCAAGAAGTCATAGGTATTTTTGCACTGCCACAGGGTAAACAACTCAGGGGTTCAGAGCAAGCTTATATATATATATATATATATATATATATAGTACAGGAAATCGAACTCACGACCTTGCACTTGATAGGCAGGCGCTTGTGCCACTGAGCTAAATCCCTGGCTGCTAGCTTATAAATTTCATAAACCAATTGGAGGGGCTGGGGGGTATGTATATTTTGTTTGAAACAAATAGATTCTTGAATTTTAAAAAAAGTGTGTGTATATAGAACATTTTCTTCATATATTTATTTGCTGTTTCTACTTCTTCATCTGAGAAGTGTCTATTCATTTCAAACCCAATCCAAAAATGACCATCTAAAATGAATAGATATGCTTGTAAATATATACTTGGGAAAGAAAGGGGCAAACTCCCCCTTCTCTGTTGGTCTGTCTGAAAATCATCCAGAACAAGTAGTACCTGTTGGGATTGAAGATCAAGGGCTGAGGAATAGTGAAGGAAGATGCTACTTCCCAATGTTTCAGGTCTTTCCTGGTGCCCTGCTCTCATTCACTTCCTTTTCCACAAATGCCCCCAATTTCCTTCTCACTGTAGGTACACTCCTTCCTTCTGACACGATCTCTCCTGAGCCTGAGTTGGGTGGTGTAGTACCTCCAGATTAATTTTTTTTTAATCTCATTCTTCTCTTTCTCATCACTGTGACTCACAGATTAATTTTTTAAGCTGGATGTGTTATAACCATTCTATGTAGATTTAGCTGGTTTTAAAAGTGCATGCCATAGACTGTTCAGGGGACAGTGGATCCTTGTATGGGAACCAAATCAGGTTCTCTTGGACTTGTATAGATTTTTATTATATATCTAGTCATTTAGATCTTCCTTTTTCTTGCCTCACTTTCAATTTGATCTCCTTTTTGCTCTCTATACCTGACCCTAACAAATGCGAGTCCCTAACAAAAGCTCCAGACAGTTCTGGTGAACTATATTTTGAGTGGATTGGGGTTAGCATGAAAGGTTGCTCTGATAAATGGATTTTATTGAGTATATTACAAATAAAATAATACATATTTAGGGTATACAACAGGGTGGTTAGAGATACATGTAGGTTGTGAAATGATTTCTAAAATCAAAATCAAGCTAATTAACATTTCCATAAAACACACACACACATTCTTAATTTCATCCATAAGGAAACATTTTTATGATAGCACAATCAAATGTTACTCTTAACAAAAAGAAAAATCTCACTCCAAGAGACAGACTAAAACTGTTATGTGAAAATTATTTTGGGTGATTTCCACATATCTCTATATGTAATATATTTTTGAAAATAAAAACTTGGAAATAACATATGAAATGTTTTATAACCAGTTGTTTCACTGAATGGAGTGCAATGGGCAGCTTTTAACCTCAGTACATTTATGTCAACATCATGGTCTGTTACTAATACATTAATGATTCTTTTTCCATTCTTTCATTGCCTTCCCTTACATACCTCCCCCTCATTCCATTCATTTTATCTAAAATAAGCCTCATTTCTACTCTCATGGTATTGTCTTTAGAGTCCACAAATTAAGGAAAACATGCAATACTTGCTTTCTGAAAATGGCTTATTTCATTTAATAGTATGCTCTCCAGGCCCATCCATTTTCCTGTAAATAAGAAAGTTTCATTCATTGGTATTACTGAATAATACTCCATTGTATATACACATCACATTTTTTTTGCCATTGATTTATTGATAGGCACCTAGCTTGGTTTCTTATCTTGGCTGTAGTGAATCATGTCACAATAAGCAGGGTAAGCAGGTATCCCTAGGTCATAATAGTAGTTTTTTTTTCCTTTTCTTTCTTTCTTTTTTTTTTTTTTTTTTTTTTTTTTTTTTTTTTTTTTTTTTTTTTTTTTTTTTTTTTTTTTTGAGGAAACTGACAATTTCTATACTGGTTAATTCCCACAGTGACCATAAAAATTTACATCGCCATCATCAGTATAGAAGAGCCCCTGCCCTGACACTTACAAATATTGATTGTATTGTCCATGATAACTATTCTAATCTGGTTGATATGGAACCTCAAAGTTGTTTTGTTTTGTTTTGTTTTTGGTTTTTTGAGATAGGGTCTCACTATGTAGTTCAGGTTAGTCCTGAACTCACTATGTAGCCCAGGTTGGTCTTGAACTTGTGGCAATCCTCCTGCCTCAACCTCCTGAGTGCTGAGATCACAGGCATGCACCATGTGTGGCCTCAATGTAGTTTTGTTTTGTAATTCCTTAATGGCTGAAGATGTTGAGTATTTTTAAAGTATACTTATTGGCAGTTAGCAATTCTTCTTTTGAGGAGTGTTCCTTCAATTCATTTACTCCTTTATGGGGGGAAATGTTTGTTTGATGTTAAGTTTTTTGAGTTCTTTATATATCAATAGAGTAGCAGACAAATACTTTTTCCATTCTGTAGGGAGAATGTTAGTTATATCCCTTGTTGTGTAGAAACTTTTTAATTTGGTGTAGTCCTATTTGTTGTTTCTTGCTATCATTTCCAGTGCTTGGGAAGTTTTGCCTGGGCCTATGATTTCAAGTACTTTGCCTACATTTTCTTCTTGTAGTTTCTTGTATATCTAGATCTCTGATACATTTTGAATTTATTGTGTGTGTGTGTGTGTGTGTGTGTGTGTGTGTGGGTGTGTGTATGTGTAGGGGGGTACTAGGGATTGACCTTAGGGCTGCACACTGAGCTACATCTTCAGTCCTGTTTTTATTTTTTTATTTTGACACAGTCTCACTAAGTCACCAAGCTGTCCAGGCTGAACTCAAAATTGTGATCCATAGACTCAGCTGGATTTAAATGTGTGTGCCACTACACCCATCTTGAATTGATTTTTGTACAGGGTGAGAAATTACAAAAGCAAGCAGAAACACTGAAACAATGCCCAGGATTTGGAGACAGATTTATTTACATTGATGGGCACTAATCAGGATCAAGAATATCAGGTTCTACTCTCTGGTGGTTTAGGGCTTATATGAGATGAGCAAGCAAGAAATACAAATGCAAAATGGTTTGTCAATTTGGGATTGGTTTATGCAATGTGCATCGTAGTGATCAGCTGTGCATCACAGTAACCAGCTGTTTCTAGGAGACAGAAGCAAGTGGAGCTGGAACAGAAACTATTACTCAGGCAACTAAGAAACTGAAGTATGCTGACTAGGGAGGGGGTGGCATTTTCTGTTACATTTCTCCCCTCTTTTAGTTTCCCCAGAAAATCTTTGGTAGGCATGCTTCATGCAATCTTCTGAGGTGAGGCTCAACTAGAATTTAGGTCTGTCTGTTCCACAACATTACTCTGGCAAGGGAGTGAGGGAATCAATCTGATCTAGGAGAGTTTTCAGTGTGCCTTGGACACTCATCAAATCTTGGTCAAGTGTTTTATTGATGTTCTATTCTCTTGGGACAGCTGTCCATGAAATTTAAGGCCAAAATAAAAGTTAGCATGGTTGGGGATACCAGGACTGGGGTGAGCAGAATCCAGGTCAGTTAGCCAAAACTATAGCTAGTGGGGTAGGGGTGGGGGGTTGTGCAGAGAAGCAAGGACTGGGGTAAGCAGCCTGAAAAGACACAAAAAATCAAGGGGAATAGGTATGGAGCAACCCTGTCAATGAGGTCTTCAGGCTGCAGCCATGTGTGGACTGCTCAGTATGCGTTGTCTCTTCAGGGTGAACCTTGACACACTTGTCCAGGTAAAGTGTCTTAGTTACTTTTCACTCATTGCTGAGAAAGAATACCTGAAGCCCCAAATTAGGGAAGGAAAGGTTTATTTGTTACAGTTCTTGGAGGTTTCAGTCCATACTTAGCTGTCTGCAAAGCAGGGCAGCGTGGCAGGGCAGCCATTCATGGTGGTCGTCAATCAGCAAGGCATGAACCCAAGAGAGAGAGAAGACACGCCTTTTTCCTGCCCTTATGCTGTATGTTGGCTCCACCCCTGGTCAGGTGCAACACTCATATTGCCAGTCCCAGGGCTATACAACAAGCCAATTACAAACATCAGATTCAGTCCCATCCATGATTACATGAAGCTTAAGTGGAGGCCATTTGACCACATGATAGCATTTCACCCCTGACCCCCCAAAGACTAAGGTACATCCTTCATAAAAAAAGACATTTAGTCCATCTCTAATAGTTGCTGAAGTTCTAACAGTTTCAGCATTGCTGAAACGTCCAAGTCTCAAGTCTCCTTCAAGATCTATGGCAAACTCTTAACTGTAACCCCCTGCATAAATGAAAACAAGGTTAAACACTTCCAACATGTGAAGGCACAAGATAAACATTACCATCCCATAAGTTACAAACAAGGGAATACAAAGCATTGGAACCAAAGCAAGTCCAAAATCTAGCAGGGTGAACATTAAGTCTTATAGTTGCAGGTCCAGCATCTGAAACAATCTGTGGCAAATTATGAGCTCCAAAAGATTTGAGTGACTCCACCCCAATGGCACTGTTAGTTTTAACTCTCATATCTTCTCTCTTAGGCCCATTTTGCTCAATTCTTGCAGCTTTTCTCAGATGATCCATGTTTTTGGGTTTTTTAAACTTCTGGGATTTTTTTTATTGCACCCTTGTCTTCACTCTTGCATCTTTACCTGTTGCCCTCTGAAGTCAGGGTAGAAGCTGCCTTAACTTTAGAATTTGTCCATTATTTTGCACTTAAAACTGTGCCACGTGGTTGCTGCCAAGGTCTGCTGTCAGCTAGAGCAGTAGTCAGGCTATTTTTTCTCTTGGCTGTAGGAGTCGAGTGCCTGGATTGCTGAGCTCTCTGAACCTGATTGTGAGGAACATATTTTTTATGTCACCATCATTCTGGAACCTGGTGTGGCTGCTGCCATTTTGGAATCTCCTGTGACCTCCGTAGTCACTCTGGAACATGGCACTCTGCAGCTTTCTCCTCCGAGCAAACTCCCACTTTTGCCATCTTGAGGCTGCAAAAGGTGGAGGCCCACTGCTTCCTGGGATGGCCCCAAGCCATCTTTTTTATTTTATTTTATTTTATTTTATTTTATTTTATTTTATTTGTTTCTTCTTAGCAATAGAAGTCTCAGCTCTATCTTTACAGTCCACGGTTTCCTGGCCAAACTCACAACATTTTAAATCACCATGCTGGGCTCTTTGACTTGATTTGCAATATAAATCTGGCTAAAAGCCTCCAACAATAGCCAGGCCACCACCTCAACATTCAACTTCCTTGAAATTTCCTTTGCCAGATTAATCAGTCCATTGCCCTTAATCTCAGTCTCAGGCATCATAGTGACCAGCCATTTGTAGGAAACAGAAGCAGATGAAACTGGAACTATTACCTGGGCAACTAAGAAACTGAAGTATACTGGCTGGGGGGAGGCATTTTCTGTTACAAAATAGGGTTCTAGTTTCAATCTTCTAGACATGTATATCTTTTTTCCAAGAACCATTTGGTAAAGTGGCTGCATTTTTTGCCATCATATGTTTTTGGATTCTTTGTCAAGAATCAGATGGCTATAGTTGTATGGGTTTGTTTCTCTGTGTTTCTATTTGATTCAGTGGGTCTATGTATCTTTTCAATGCCAGTACAATGCTGTTTTTGTTTTATACAATAATTTTGTGATACAACCTAAAATCGTGTAGTGCAATTATTAGTGTAATACTTCCAATTTCTTTCTTTCTTTCTTTCTTTCTTTCTTTCTTTCTTTCTTTCTTTCTTTTTTTTTTTTGATTTGGCTATTCTTGGTGTTTTCACGTGAATTTTTGAATGTCTTTTCTAGTTTTGCAAGAAATGTCATTGGAATTTTGATGGATATTGAATTGGATCTGTAGACCACTCTTAGTAATTGACCATTTTAACAATAACAATACTGTTGATCCATAAACACAGGATGCCTCTTTCTATTTTCTGATGTCTTATTTAATTTCTTTCTTCAGTGCTCTGTAATTTTCTATAGAGTTTTTTTTTACCTCATTGGTTAGGTTGATTCTTTAGATTTTTTGAAACTATTGTGAATGGAATTGTTTTCCTTATTTCTTTCTCAATCAGTTAATTACTGGTGTGCAGAAAAGCTACTGATTTTTTAAAATGGTGATTTAATATCCTGTTAAAAAAATGATTTCTAAGAGCAAGACAAACACTAAATGTAAGGAAAATTCCTAAAGTACTTTCCCATTTTTTTCTTCCTAAACTATTATATTGGATTTTGAATATAATTTTTTCTTTAGATTAATAATAGCATGGAATACTCTTAAAAGTTCAAGGTTCCCTGATTGTTTTTCAAGTATCTTTTAAGATTATGTTTTATTTCAAGACTCACTTCAGTTTCACTCATTGCATTTTGTTGTCTTTTCTGTTTATTTTTTAAATGATGCTTGTTTGTTTAGTATGATGTTTACTTTCTACTGGCCTTCTCCAAAGTTAATAAGTAGAAAATGGGCCATATACAATCCCTGTATTTCAATTTCATCCCTTCTTTTTCCTCATCTCTTTCTCCTATAAAGTCCTTAACATCATCCATCACTCACAATCTCTAGACCTGTTGTCTCATTACTTCATAATACAAGTTTATAAACTTTATATTGTACTATTTATGTAATTATATTCAGAAAACATGAAGGAAGAAGAAAAGGTTTGGACTAGAAGCATAACAATGTAGACACATGAACAGTAGACACTTTTGTTTTCTGGAATTTGTCGCCTACAATTTTTCATTAAAAGATTAGGAATTCAAGACAGCAGAAGCTGAGGATATTCCATGGTTTCCATGTGTTATACTTAATAGATTCTACTTTAAGAATTAAATAATAAGTGCAGCTAGTGGTTGGTGGGAAGATACCGGTTTGGCAAATTCATATGAGACTTTGCTGTAGCATCTTTCCATTAGATAGTCTTCAATTTGTATATAGTGATAACCCATAAAGGTGGAAGGCATTTTTATAGCATAGTGAAGTTTTCAACTTGTCAGAAAAATTCTTCTTTTTAGGGGAAAGACAAAAATTAACAGGTGATAAAACTTGTCAAAAACTTCTCCAGAGACTGGAAGAAACATTCCTCAGTTAATGTATTAATAGGAAAGTTAGGAGACATAAAATTGTTTTAGCCTTGATTTGGTTCACCTCTCCATTGGCAGACACTACCTGCTGGTGCTGTTTCCTGATCCTGAGGTTTGCTTAAGTGCCTCAGGAAGGTAGGCCTGTGTCTTTTATGAACATGCTGTAAATTAAAGAGCAGGAATTAATGAAATCTTAAATAATTACAGAGAAGGATTGAATCCTTAATCTATTTTGCCAATTCACATACGTTGAACTCAGCAAACTGCTTGAGATGTCCAGGTAATTGTCTTTGAATTTCGAGCCTTATTCAGTTGAGGGGAATGGATTATGCATAGCTCTAAAACTTGATGCTGCTTTGTGCCAATCCTTCATTGTTAGAACACCACTAGAGAGGCTGGGAATACAGCTGTGGAATCTGGTCAGGTAGTTACCTAGTGAGAATCTTGCGTCTTGCAATGAGTTCAAATTTTGGCAGGGCATTAAGTAGTCATCATGATTAGGTTACTTTAACCTCTCCTACGAGAAGAATGAGAACATAATAGCAATCACTTTAGAAAAGTGTTAGGAGTGTTTTTGCCACAATGCATGTGCTTAGAGGATGGCCTATCTTGTGATAAAGGCTCAAAAGTAGTGGTAATAATTATGGAGGTGAATTTCAGCAGTTACATGAACCCCACGTCATAAAGTTATACATTTAAGAAAATGAAGGCTCTGGCATCACTTGATTATTTTTTCATTTAGTATCTTAAATAATTATTATTTCTACAAGCCTTTCCCTAAATTAGTATAGTTCTTCCTTAATTTATCTCATTTTTCCAAACAATTGGGTAACCAAGATCCGTAGTACCTCATACTAAATATGCAACTTGGTAATATTATACCTCACTACTTGATCTTTAATTCTTTTCTAAAATGTTTAGAATTGATAAGCAGAGGACAAATATGTTTTTGAAAAAGCATATCTCTGCATAAGTATCTTTAAAATTTGCTTACAAGACTGTGGATAAAATTTATTTGATCTCAATATGTGAATAATTTGCAAGATTTGTTTTGAAAAATAAAACAAAACAAAAGCAAACAGTCAAAATTTCCAGTGTTATCTCACAAAAGCATTACAAATATTGAAAAGCCACTCCAATGAGATTTAAAAATCATAGCTTTCATCATTTTACTTTTGAGCAATGTATTTGGTCTTTCGTCTTTGTCTTCTTTCTTGGTGATCTTATTTATTTAAACAAAATTTTTCTCTGCATCTAAATTTGATTATTAAGTCTGTGGAAGGCAAGCCTACCAATATTTGTTCTGTGAAGAGAACTACTAACATAAAAAGCAGGTTTCCATGCATTTAATGGAATTTTTGTGCCCTTCATAGCTGCATAACTGGTTCCTCTGATTCAGTATTCTCCTCAAATGTCAATCTCATTCAAGAGAACTTCCTGCAGGACCTAACTTGAATTAGGATTTCTTATCACGCTCTTTTTCTAAATCAGATTAATTTTTCATAGCACTTACCTCCTGCTGAGATATTACAAACTAATTTGTAATTGCCATCTACCTTACCCCATCCCTAAGCTATCACCCCCAACAACAAAATATGAGAGTGTAGAGAATTTTCTTGTTATTTGCACCATTCTACACCAGAACAAAACCTGGTACATACTGATGTTCAATAAATTATTTCTTAAACAACTAAATAATAAATTTACCAACAGAATGGCACAACAGGAAAAGTTTGGACTTGAAATTAAGGTACAGTTTTCACTCCTGGCTATGTTTGTTCCAGAGCTGTGTGTCTATCGGGGAGTCAACTAATTTTTTGAGCCTTAGTTTCTTGACTTACAAAATAAGAATAGTAAAATCTGTCTTGTAGGGTGTTAGGATTTTCAACAAATATGTTATACATGAAAATGCTTAATTTGCTCCTCGTGAACAATATTAATTTAATAATATTTGTTAATATTGTTCACAGACTGGTAATTATGATTATTGAAATATTATGTTTTATATTCAGAGAATTCATTTGGTAGCTATTCAAGTTTATCAAGCTCTATCTTACTTGTTTTCTTTCTCCCAGAAAAACAGATGGCATGCACTGAAGTCATGATTAGGATCATTTGGATGTGACTGATTGGTAACACAAATATTCATGGAGTCTGTTACCAAAAAAGCCCAAGTTCACAGAAGAAGGTACTGTTTTATAGATTTCTGGGTGATAAAATTTCAACTAGATACTCAGTGGGGGTAGCAATCAATTAATTTTACCTAAAGGTCCTGTCATAAAATATGGAGGTTTTTATTTTGAAGGTGTGCTGTGGCTTGGAGAAGACTTCCTCAAAGGCTGATGTACTAAAGACTTGGTTCGCAGCAATGGTGCTACTGGAAGCTGTGGAGCCTTTAAGAAGTGAGGTCTAGGGCCCAGGATATAGCTCAGCGACTCAGTCGCCTACCTGGCAAGCACCAGGTCCTGAGTTCAATTTCCGGTACAAAAAAAAAAAAAAAAAAAGAAGGAAGGGAAAGCAGTGAGGTCTATTGGGAAGAATGTCTGTCATCTGAAGCAGGACCCTGAAGGGGATATTGGGTATTTATTGCCTCTTCTTTCTTTCTTTTTATTTTTTCACTGCTACAAGGAGAGCAGCTTCTTCTGCTGGGTGCTTCTGCCATGATGTATGACCTCACCACTGTTCCCAAAAGAAATGGACTATAGACTGAAACCTCTAAAATCAAGAGTAAAAATAAAATTTTCCTCTTTTTAAGTTAACTTTTTCACAAATGCAATGTGATAGTAGATTATATTTGAATTGCTTTTTTGGACCATTTATTAAAAGTTTGTTTTAATGTAGCATCAAATAACTTCTGTTAACTAAATGTTATGCAACAGATGTTTAACATCTAGAATATTCTATTTTTAACATTTAAGTTTTGACAAAATTCATATAAACCCTGGTAGTTTGATATGGTATTAATATAAACATTAAAGATGCATTTATTAGTAAATTATCAGTTTTCATTTTATCTGTATCTATGTAGCTAACACTTTGAACACTTCTATATTTATTGATTTAGTAATAGCCCCTCTAAGATTTACCTCCAACTAATTATGCTTATGGGCAAAGCTTTCCTTATGAAATTATTACAACATTGGTTATAATAGCAAACTTAGGGAAAAGAATCCAAATCTTCAATAACAGAGAGCCAATTAAATTAAAAGGGAATATTACACAGCCTTAAAAGAGCATGTGGAATGATATTTAATGTTATGAGGAATATTCATGATATAGTACTAAACAAAATTTAAATCAGTCATTATGCTGTGTGGACGAATATGAGTATATATTCCCTTTAAGAGAACAATATGATTTTGGTGAGGTTAAAACAGAAAATGGCTTTACTTTTGACTAACTACTATCCTCAAACATATTTTATGCCTTCCCTGCTATTTAATATTTTGGAAATATGAATTCTGTTTTCTGTTCTGAGCATGGTTCTTATAATTACAGTTAATTTTTGACTGTTAAAATATCCTTCTTATTTTACAAGAAAACATTAATCTCACATCTAATTCAAGGTGGTTCTTCCTTTCACAACTCCTATCCCTCAACTGACACCTGGATCAGGGAAGGGGGGAATGGTCTATTTTTCTTTCACTTTTACTCCCCTCCCATTCTGAGTGATTCAGGACAGGGGTAGAAGAGTATTAGAGGAGCAAGAGTGATGGTCTAATGCCACTGGTGAGATTGTTATCTGCCTTCGTGACAGGCATTCAAAATATGGTTTTAATTAGGTATAGATATAAATTCTATGGATATTGTGAACAGTACCCATATTGTATAGTTCTTTGATATAAGTAATATGTTAAGTTCAATTTATACAGCAACTGTAGCAATTCACCCTTGGTGCTGTATTTTATAGCATTTTACCCTGGGTTGTCTTACCCTACTTGGTTGCTTTCTTAGGCAGACTAACTTCATGATAGCTTGAGCTTACCACTTT
This sequence comes from Dasyprocta punctata, assembly GCA_004363535.1. Lineage (NCBI taxonomy): Eukaryota > Metazoa > Chordata > Mammalia > Rodentia > Dasyproctidae > Dasyprocta > Dasyprocta punctata. Next base: position 14,008 of record RJWM01004472.1, on the reverse strand, counting down.
CTATGGTCTGGACTTGGAGCCCAGAAAATGCATACATTTTAGCTATACTGACAAATCACAGTGTAGGATTCCACTACTGTCTTTTCTCTTCATTCTTCCTTTGAGAGGATGCATTGGTCAACTTCTAGCCTTGAGTGCATGTAGGTGAGAAGCTGCTATCAGCCTTTATGTGCAGGTATGACCCCAGATGCCAAAGACATCTCAAGTTCTCTCAAGAATTTTCTTCAGTGATAGAGCTGGATTTCTATGCTTTAGCATAGACAGGATGTTAAACTGAATCACTGAGTAGTAAAAGTAGAGATTAAGGAGGGGGTAGAATTTGTAAGGCAAGAGCACTCATAGGGGTATAAAAGAGGCTCACAAAATTAGGTGGTCTTATTTGTAGGGCAGACTGATGAACTTGTCCCTCTATAAGTAAATAAAAACTACCATTGGTAGAATTAAGGAAGTCCCAAAAGAATGAAAAGATGGTTGCAATGCCTGGGTATTTTCAGCTTAAGAGAACTGAGGTTCAGGAAATTCCTTAATTATTCTGAATTTAACATGCAATAATTTACATCTGAACATCAACTTGAACATGCTTTAAAGACGAAAAAGTATTTGTAAGCACTCAACTCAAAAATATCAAAATATATTTGTGGCCTAAACTATAATTTACTCATTTCCCCCCTCTGATTGGAACTTGATGTAATTTTTAATAGGACATACTGTTCTTTTGGAGTATCTGTGAGTAGTTTGGTTTACGAGATCTACCTTATTTGTTGCATCATTTTTATTATATCAAGATTTATTTTTTACACAAAAGTAGTAGTTTTTTTCTTATGGTACTTAAAATATTTAGAGAGGTTATCTTCTCTTTTAAATTTACGGGATAGTTGCTTAATCTCTTGTTTCATTTTGATTATGTTTTTTAATCTAGCTAGTGCATTAATGAATAAATACATAATGACAAAATTAGAATCTCTGGGGAATGGTCAGCTGGCAATCTTCCAGATTAGACTCATTGTGTTCATGCATTTACTAGTAACTATGCTTTAGTTGGAAGCTCAGTTTCCAAAACTATCAGCACACTGAAACTAAACTTTCAGGCATTACTTCACATTAATTAAGCTCCCAGAAGTTACTGTAAAGAGCAGAAGACCAATTTACTAATTTTATGCAAGATTTTATAACTGCCCATGACTAGCAGAAACTCTTAACTAATGGGGCAATCAGTTATTCCAAAGGTTGATTGGGCAGTCATACTTCATACTTCATGGAAGGAGTCCAGAAACTTTAGGGAAGCTGACATAAACTGTTTAGGTGCAGACCAGGGTTGACCTAACAAGTAAACAATATATTCCATTTAGGCATGCCACATGACAATGCCATGTATTGTACAAATTGGGATAAATTTAAGAGTGCAAGGGGAAGTAATACTAATAACAATTTCAGGTCAACAAGAAACCAGAATGGATTGAGGAACTGGAAAGTGTGATTTCTTTATTTCACAAGGACATGAATCTGAACTTGGAATTTTAGAGCAAACATATACTTCCTTCCACTGAACATGGACAATGGTGTTCATAATCTCTAATGTGCTCAGAATAGAACAACTTTGAAGAAGGGAGAAAGTATAAATGGAATGAAACTATGTCCTTTGTGACACATTAAGCCTTTGAGTATGCTAAAGTTGAAGCCTTTGCTATAGATTTCTACTCATTTGGTTTATTTGTTCATTCATTCATTTACTTACAAAGTCAAAATTTTCCCTCAGTGCAAATTTCCTTTCAACATGATAGGAAATAAATAACAGGAAATAAAAGACACATGGATTCTACTTTTATAGTTGTTTTAAAAATTTCTTTTGAAATAATTATACACTCAAAGATAAAACGAGACATTATAGTAGCCATTGTTCATTTCCTATTATCTTGTTTTGAAGTCCTGTAATGTTTTCATTCTTCTGTTTTGATTGGTTTTATTCCATTTTGTTTTGTTTGATTTTATTGTGTGTGAAGATATGGACATTTATTTTGTAGAAAACAAGAGATATTATGGTAGCCAATGTTGATTTCCTGCTGTCTTGTTTTTGAGTTTTGTAATGTTATTATTCTTTTGTTTTGATTGGTTTTGTTCTGTTTTGTTTTGTTTGATTTTATTGTGTGTGAAGATATGGGCAATTATTTTGAAGAAAAGAGAGACATTATGGTAGTCACTGTTGATTTCCTGTTATCTTGTTTTGAAGTCCTGTATTGCTTGCATTGTTCTGTTCTGATTTGCTTTATTCCATTTTGTTTTGTTTTAGTCTTTTTAAAATAAAAAAATACATTCCCAGAAATTACAAAAAAATGATTGAAAACATCCCACAGACATTTTACCCAGCTTCCAACAGTATTAACATTTTGCAGAATTATAGCACGCTATGAAAACCAGGTAATTAAACCTATTATATTTCATAAACTCATTCAGAGTTTTATGCAATGCATACATCACAAGTACCTGCCAGGGGCCAGATGTAGACCCCAAGTTCATATATCACAGCTCAGCCATCTTCAGCCAGAATGTGCTTCACTAATGTCCTGGGTAACTCCCAACCCAATCAAGTTGAGAATGAAACTTAACAATCACATCATCTATTGTTGCAAGAGTTGGTAATTCATTGCTTGCTTTTTCCTTTTTGGATCAGTATTCAATGTATAGTTTTACCACAATTTATTTACTCATTCACTCACTGAAGAATATCTGTGTAGCTTCCAGTTTGTAGTTATTGTAAATAGGGTTTCATGAGTATGCGTGTACAATGTTCTGTGTGAACATAAGTTTTCATTTCTCTGACTAAATGCCCAAGGATATAGCTGCTGGTCATATGGTTAGTCCTTTTTGGTTTTAAAAGAAATTTTCAAACTGTTTTCCAAAATGAGCATGCATTTCATGCTCCTAAGAGTAGTGATTTGATTTTTCTGTATCCTTGCTCTATTGAGGGTTATCAATAAATTTTATTTCATGCATCCTGATACATGAGTCCTGTGGTCTTTAAATATCATTGACTTTGGTTTTCTGTTACTATTTACATGAAGAGTCCTTATTGATGTACAACAGGATGGGTAAATTGAGACTATTAGGCAGTGTATAAGATATTGCTTGGTGAGCATGGACTCAGAATGCAAAGGGGTTTTATTACAGGATTAAAAAACAAATGATATAAGACTGTAACAAATTATTAGGGTGCCCAAAGGAATTGTTTGTCCCAGGAACTGGAGGGGCTATCCTTGGGTCAGAGGACATTTCTTTGTAAACCTTTGCAAGCAGCAATTCCAAAGTTTCTTTCTTGGTTTCATACGTTTCTCTGAGTGTCTGATCCTACCACTTAGTTTCATTTTTTGATAAATTTTACATCAAAAATAATCCAATATTTCTTTGAAAATTTTAATGTATTTAATGTACCTTATAAAAATTTTCTCAGCTTTTAGTGGGTACTTCTATGCATATAGTCATTTTAAATAAAATCACTGGCCAGAATCAAGAAGTAAATTAAAAATTAATTCTCTCCTTTTCCTCCACCTCTCATAGAACCATAAATGAGATCCAAATCAAAATCCAGAAAATACTTTTCAAAATCCTATCTCTTTCCTAGTTCATTAGTATCCTTCAACCCCTCTCCCCACCACTAGTGATTCTCATCTGAAGCTTTGAAACCTTTGTCCAATTGGCCCTTTGTTCCATTGCCCAAGATTTTTACTTAACTATTTCCCATCTTCTCTCTCCTCCCCCATCCAATTCCTTCTCCTGTCCTTCTCCTTCTCTTCCTCCTTCCCCTCTTTCCTCTCCCATCCTCCTCCTCTTTTCTCCCCTTCTTTCCCTTCTCCTTTCTTCTTCTCCCATCCTCTCCCTCCTCTCCTTCTAGCCCTCTTCTTAAAAAGGTTTTACATTATTTTGATTCATTACTCAGATTTTTGGCCAGGAGGTAGATTGACAGCCTGGATACTAGCCTAGCAATCAACACTCTGTCCCTTTTTAGCCTTCCATTCCTGGTTCTTTGAATTCGTCCTTTTTTATAACCTAAGAAAAGTTTCCTTAGAGGATGGATAGAAGTATGGGGAAGTGGGGCAGGGAACTGAGCTGCAAAATTGAAAATCCTCAATGCAACTATACATTAACATTAGAGCTAAACTCTCCAGGCACAGTGTCATTTTACTTATTTCCAGTTGTTAAGGATGGCAATAAAATGGACATGAGGTCAGGGAAAATGTGGTGGAGACTGTAACCCCTAAGCAGCAACAAAAGCTCCAGGGTCCGAAGGACACTCGCCTCATTTCTGGTTAGGTTGAATTTCTTTTGCTGATGTTCCTAATTTTTACTATCAGTCCTGGATAGCCTGCAAAGCTATTATTGTCACAGAGGGAACAGGACTCAGACTTGTGCCCTACTAATACAGGGTCAGCAGCAATATGTTTAGATATAAAAGGAAACACATATATTACCATATTTTTACATACATAGTAAGCTATAAAGGACTCAGGGTAATTCGCATGCATTTTAGCATTGGAACCTTATAGTTGATGTGCATATCAGGAATCTGGAGCATCCTATGACTCTTTCCTCACCTTTGCATAATACCACAGTGTTGCCTGCAGGGGAGGGAGCTCTCATTTTGTAAATGCTTATCTTTTGTGATCAGCATTTTCACAAACTTCGCCTGTGTGTAGCTGTAGCTGGATTTCAGAGACACTGTAGGTAAGATTGATCCTTGTGTAACCAAAGATCAGTCACACTGCAGCCACAATTTAGAGAGGTCTAATGTCACTTACAATCCTATTTTAGGAAGTAAACAGGTTGAATGCATCTTTTCTCACTTGGAAAGAGATAACTCATAATTTCAGCAATATGGGTCATGTGCTGTAGAAAAGTCCTCAATAAATTTTTAGCATTCTGGGCTTATGAGTCAATCTCTTAATAACTCACATAGATGACTTTGGTTTAAAATGTTCTTCATCTCCTTGTGATGAAATGCATCACTGGCTATTCCTCCTACTTTCCAAATCTATTTGTATGTCTGATTACTGTAGACATTTTGGGAGAGCTTGGCTCTTGTTTTCTTTATATAATTTATGTCAAGTGTTCTCAGATAGAGTACAGTGTGTAAGAGTCACTTTTCCACGTGCTTTAACACCCCCCCACAAGTGCAAACTCTTGATTCAGAGCATTAATTTTGGTATTTCTGGTCATATACTTTATTATGGCAGGAAGTCTTTTTAGATAGTGGGAGGTTCCTGTTGGACAAATGTGTTGGGAAGATAAAGAATCAATAGTCAGATCTTATTTCTCTAGTTGGCTTAGAAAAGTCTCCTCCTTTCCAATTACATATGCAATTCTGCTTGTACCTCAGAATCCTCCTTAGGTCCTGTCTCCTCCTGGAAACTTCACAGGCAACCAAAACTTATGTCTTCCTTTGATTTCCATTTTTTTGTGAACTGTTAGTAGTTATAGTCCTCATGTTTGAATGTGCATTGGTTACATGTTTTAGCTATTTTCTTAGTATATACCCCTCACTCTTGTGAGGCTACAGGCTCCTCAAATGCAGTGGATGCTACCGTTTAAAAAGCTTTCAAGGGCAGAAAATTTTGGGCAGAATGGTGAGAGGCCACTAGCAATGCTCTGTAAGCCCTTGATATTTTGCATCAGTTTGTTCTGCACTATCTCACCTTTGGTTATGGAGGGTTAGAATGAAGTTTGAAGCTTTAAAGAAGCTCAAAAACACATTAATTTCAGCAGAAGATGTAGAGTTATGACTTAGGTTTACAGGATTGAAGGCTCAGATGCCAGTATAACATTTAAACTTTGACCTCCCTACATTTTAAGTGTGTGTAGGGTCCTCTTAGAGATTCTGTGGCCTTCTAATTTTAGTATGTAATACTTGTGATTTCTACTTTCATGTAATTTTTACATGCTAGATTTTTATAGTTTATCTTATAATTACAGGTTAAATGATGACTATGATCAATTAGTTGACCAAAGTCTTGATACAACTTTTGAAAACATCATGTTTATAAGTGTATGCATCATTACTGCTATCAGAATCATCTATGATTTTATCACCTGCTATGAGGATGTTTCTAGAATGCAAACTGAAAAAAATTACCCCTGGAAATGCTATTTTTATCAACAGTGATCTTTACCATGGGAAATAATTTTCATATAGAGTCAGAAAGTCATTAAATTGCTATTGTATTTTTATAAACAAAGAGTGTCATAAATTTTGAATTTTTTATGTATTAGTATATCAAAATTTTTAATATTTTAGTTTTTATGAATGATTTGAATGAGTCATTAAACGTGCTTATTATCTCATGCCTTTATAGTACTAGTCAGAAAATTTTATTAATTCTGACAGTTTCTAATATACTAGCTACTCTATCAGTTTTACTTCAACTGTTGAACTTTTGGGAGATTTCACAACCAGTACAATTTTTAGGGACTTTCAGGGTTTTTTAAATTATTATTTTCTTGTTACCTCAATCCTTAATCTTCTTTTTAAGGTAACTATATTTAAGAAATATGTTTGATGGTCTCAGATTTTTAAAAGTATATGTATACATATTTTTCAAAATACATTTCATCTTTCATAATTAATCCCCTCAGTGTATATTTTAAATTACCATCTCATTTGTTTCAATTCCTTTACTGGCATTAATGTCTTTAGGTTTATAAGCCCTTAAATGGCTCTGTATACATTAGGCTTTATTTAATTTATACCTGCAGCATGCTACTTAGATTTTTATTGAAGTTTCATGATATGTAAATACACTTCTTGATTATTTAGACCTGGGGGACTGACATTCTGCAGAAGAAGCTATTATGCGGCATCTGATCTTTTGGTTTCTTTGTTATTGCTTTTAGACATGTGGCAGAGCAGGTGCAGAACTTTGCATCTGTCTCTGATGCTCAGGGAAACAGAGAGAATCCGGTGCAGAGGCATTAAGAGTACAATCTAGAACCGGACAGCCATGCAGCTGACTCTTGCTTCTGCCATTAACTGGGAGTAATTTTGGGAAAGTTATTTAATTCTATTGTATTTTAATTGCCTTATTAATAAAGTGGAGATAATAGTAGTCACTACCTTATTCATTTGTGAGGAGGATTAGATGAGTTAGTACATTTACAGAGATTAGATAGATGAATAGATGGTGTGTGCGTGTGTGTGCGTGTGTGTGCACCTGTGTGCATGTACAGTGAACAGTCTAACAGGTTTCATTTAAAATGTATCTGTTTAGGTTTTGCAGTCACACATAGAGAAATAGCCCATGGTACTCTTCTTTTCTTACCCATAACATAGCACAATAAAGCCACTCTCTAAACCAGAAGACAGGTTTTCTTCCCGTCTCAAGTAACATATGGTGATCTTTATACAAAACATGTAGCAAATTCTTTTCTCCCTCCTCCTTTTTTCTCAAGCTATTGCCTGCCAAGAGCTATTGGCAGCTACAGTCTCACCTGTGAGTGTCTCACAAGGGAAAACCAATTAAATAATTAACTGACAAAAGAGATGTACAAGGGTATGATTATTATCTCTGCTTTTTCTTTTTTTAGAATTAAAATGTTTACAAATAACCTTGGTAAATTTTGCAGAAGGTACATTAATAAACATAAAAGTAGTTACATGAATTCAAATATTCATGGAAAGGCCAGATATTGAATAGGAGGGAAATACATTATTTTGTTACGTACGTTTACCGATGGGCAACATAATCCTCTCTTTCTGATTTTATTGTCATTCAGAATCCTGTCTTTCTTCACATTTTCTTCAACTCAACTGTCCTTTCTGTATTAAATCTTTAATCTCTTCCATTAGCATAGGTCAGCCTATGTTTTTTAATTTCCCATCCTTCAGTATATCTGTCTCATGATATTTCATGTACTTTGTCACGGATTTCTAGAGATCAGACTCATTTTTTCTATTTTGTCTTTAGTCTCACTCTCTCTACACATTTTACTTCCTTTGTAATGCCCTGTCTTAGGTGAGTCTTAAAGAAATGGTCCCTAAATGAACGATATTATGAATCATTAGAATTAGTACAGAGCTTTTAAATCATTTTATTTCCTTATGTTAGCCTTAGGAGAATTAAAGCCTCGAAGTGATTCTAATATGTCTAAGACCACACAGCAAGCACACAAAGGAGGGAAAAAATGACCTTTTTTATTACTGGGAAACATTTTAATCAGAAATGCTGCTATGGCTTATATTTAGATGTCTCTCCAAAGCCTCCTATACTCATAGGTGGTGTTTCTGGGCTGTAGCTGGATTATGGGTGTGTGAGACTCATCCCTAGGTTAGTCCACTGATGGGTTTACAGCTGATGTGATGTTGGGAGGTGAAACCTGGTGAGAAGAGGTGGATCACTGCGGATGAGCTCACTCCCTTGGTGGCTCACTGCTTTCTGTTGCCTTGAGGAGCCCTCCTCTGTCCTAGCTGGAGCCAGCCGACTGAAACCTCTACAAACTCTGAGCTAAGTAAACCTTTCCTCCTTTAACTTGTGGGCGTCAGGTATTTTGTCCCAGCAATAAGAAAGTAACTAAGACAGATACCAAAATCAACTTTTTGTTTTTGGCCTTTATTTGATGAGGAAATAGGGAGACAGATCTATCTTAAAGGGGAACAAGGATCAAGAGATGGAGGGAGGTTGAGGATGAGGAGCGATAGGGAATGTAAGAAAAGGAATTAAGATGTGATATATGCCTGTAGCAACTCCACACAAGGAATGTAAACATTATATGTGGAAGGAGAAGAGGAAGAGAAGACAGAGAAGGGAAAACAGAAATTATGATGTTCTATGTACATGCACTAACTGCCCACAAGGAGTGTAAACATGACTTAATGCACTTATGTACTAATAAACTAAAATAAAAAATAAAAATGCCTAGAATCTTCGAAGTGCTAGTATTTCAGAATTATAAATCTTTTAAATATCTGAGACATTGTTTTAGAAGTTGTAGCAAGTCAGGCATTTATCTCTAAATATTTAAGTGGGTTTCTATTTAGTCAAACTTGTCACTTTATAAACAGCTTTATAGAAAAGCAGATACATTTTGTATTGTATTTTCTCTTCAGTAATCTTGTGCCATATTGACTTGTAAATTGAGTTAGCTATTTGGCTGCTCACAATTGTCAGGTTACCTTGGCAAAAATAGAAGACTCTGACACTTAAAGAAAGACAGGAACTGTTTCCTGTTCTACAACACTGCTATCACAGGACCTGCTAACATTAAATCAGTTTTTGGATAAAACCAATAACAAATAAAATAATGGAAGCAATACATAGTAATGCAGCATTGATTTCTATAATGCCTCATATTATCTTCTAGGCAGTTGCCTATATCATCTGTTGTAATACAGTCAAACAAAGATAGGTTAAAATCCCTCAAAACAGAACAGTGAAAGCAATACCTGGTTTTGAAACATCATTAAAGTAGCTAACCTAATAAATTTTGTTACCTTTAAAATAGCTGTCTTTGTCATCATATATAATAAAGTTAAGCAGGTCAAGGTAGAATAAGGTTAAACTAAACAGCTCATTGGAAACAATACTGGACTTAAATCCCGTTGATGGATTATTCATTTGTCTGACCCGCTCGGTGATATTCCTCTGTCGCTGTTTCTGGAGCTGTGGACTTTTTTTTTATCTCTCTCTAGAATGTCCTTCAGTATTCTTTGTAGGATTGGCTTGGTTGTCATAAATTCCTTTAGTTGTTCTTTGTTGTGGAAGTATCTTGTTTCTCCATTGATTTTGAAAGATAATTTTGCAGGGTACATCAATCTGGGTTGGAAGTTATTTTCCTTCAGGGCTTGAATTACTTCACTCCAAGTTCTTCTTGACCTGATGGTTTGTGTTGAGAAGTCTGTTGTGATTCTGATGGGCCTTCCTTTGTAGGTAATCTGTCTCTTTTCTCTAATAGCTGTTAATATTTTCTGAACTATCTTGCTTGATTATATTAGACCTGATGATATGAGCAGTTATTTTAAAGATAACAAGAGGTATTCTAAGAGGAAAGGAGGAAGGAAGGAAGGGAAAAGGAAAAAGACATAAATTTATAAATAGGTATACATAGGACAGTTAAAATGACTGTATTACTAAATGCATTAGCTATTGAAAAAAGAAAAGTTAATACCCATGATTTGATAAATTTTGCATGTCTATATCTGTCAATCTAAACAACCCCTATGAAGGTAATGATATGCAATATTGTAACTACTGCCAAATTTCAACCATCTCATTGTGTAAACCTACAATGTTATCATATCAGATTTGTTGTTGTCTTTTGCCTGTCTTTCTTGCTTTTTGTTTCTGTCTTCTGTGTCCATTCTTTCTTAAATAAAAAAAAAAAAAACATTAAATCAGTTTTTTTAAACCAAGTACAGCCAGATACTTGTAAACTCTGTTTTTTAAGCCAGCAGGCAGAAAATATTGAAACATCTTTCTCATACATCCAATAAGGCCCCTACGTTTTGCCCTTTCAGGTGTTCTGATGATAACTTTGAATGAATCATTCATTTTGAGAAAAAAATACAATATTCTCCCAGCAGCATCAGATAATCCAATTGGATCAGGAAACAGAATTCATCATGAAATGGATGAACACAGGCTGTAACCAAGTGTGAGATCCTGTGTGTTTCCTTGAAGTTAACCTGCTGAACTTGCCAGAATTGTCTGTGTGTGATCCTAAAAAATTTTAAAAATTTCTTTAAAGTAGCAATGATTCACAATTTTTTTACCTACAACTTTGATTTCACTTTTTGATTTTTGATTTTGTTTTATTTTGGGGGTATCTGAAAATGCATTCATGATTTTTTGAAAATACTTTTTTGAATATAATTCATATGACATCAAATTTACCCATTTAAAGTATACTGTTCAATGATTTTTAGCATGTTCATGGAATTGTGTAACCATCACCACAACCAAGTTTAGAACATTTTTATCTCCTTCGAAGGAAAGACTGTACTCATTAGCAGCAATTTTTATAATATGACTACTTTCTCCTCTATTCCTCTCCCTTATACCAGACTCAGGCAACCACTAACCCATTTTCTTTCTAAACAGATTGCCTACTATGGATACTGCATATAAGTAGAATCATGTAGTATGTATTCTCTTGTGATTAACTTCTTTTACTTCTTGTTTTCAAAGTTATCCATGATGTGACATGTATTTAATCCCTTATCAAATATGTGATCTGTAAATATTTATTACTACTCTGTGCATTGTCTTTTACTTGTTTTGATTATACCTTTTGAACACAGAAGTTTTTTACCTTTTATTTTTTTATTTTTTTGGTACTGGGGATCGAACTCGCAACCTCACACCTGTCAGACAGGCACTTACACCACTGAGCTAAATTCCTGACCTTAATTTTTCTAGACAGGGTCTCACTATGAACACAGAAGTTTTAAATTTAGGTCAAGTCTAATTTTTGCATTTTTTGTTGTTGTTGTTGTTTGTGATTTTGATGCTATATCTAAGAAATCACTACCTAATGTAAAACCAGGAACATGTTTATTTATTTATTTATTTATTTATTTTTTTTTTTTTTGTGGCACCAGGGATCGAACTCACAGCCTCACACCTGCCAGACAGGCACTTAGGCCACTGAGCCAAACTCCCCGCCCTGATTTTTTGAGGTAGAGTCACACTATGTAGCTCAGGCCAGCCTTACGCTCGAGTTGTAGCCTAAGCCAACCTCGAACTCACAATGCTCCTCCTACTTCAGCCTCCTGAGTGCTGGGATTAAAGGTGTGCGCCACCATGCCTGGCTCTTTTATCTATTTTTAAAAAGTTTTACCTTTTAAATTTAGGCCTTTAGACATTTTGAATTCATTTTTCTTGTAGTATGAAGTAAGGGGTCCAGTTTCACTCTTTTCCCATATAGACATTTAGTTATCTCAACATCAGTTATTGTAGTGATGACTCTCCTTGTCCCAGAAAATTGTTCTGGCACCTTGTTGAAGATCAGTTGACTGTACAAGTGGCTTTTTTCCTGGACTCTTAATTCTATTCCAGTACCACATTGTTTTTGTGTGGTATGCCTGTTTCAATCCTTTTGATTATTGTAGCTTTGCAGTAAATTTTAAAATTGGAAAGTTGGGAAAGGTGAGTTCTCCAACTTTGTTCATTTTCAATATTGTTTGGGCTATTTTGGTGTCCCTTGAATTTCTATATGAATTTTAAAACCAGTTTGCCAATTTCTGAAAGAATCCAATTAAAATATTGATGTGGATTGCACTGAATCTGTATAAAAATTTGGGGAGCATTGTGTAACCATACTAAGCCATATGATTCATGAACAGATGCTTCCAATTCCTCAGGTGTTCTTTGACTGCCTATAACAATGTTTTGGAGAGAAAGTAAAACATACCCTTATTCCCTATTTGAAAGCAAAAAAAGAAAATAAGACAATTCCCAATCATTTCACATCCATCTCTCACATGGCAGGAATACTAATGGAGGTTTGAATGCTCTGAAGCTCTCAGAGAGATATTGGGCTTCATACTATAACTGTAAAGCTGTATAAGGAAGCACTGAATACTTCAAGGAATTTGAACCCTAGTGGTTAGGGACTGTAATGTATGTAATTCCTTTGGCAGACATTAAATGCATATAGATAAAAGTAACAATTATCTATAGGAAATGTTAGAAGGATACAAGTGAGGAAATGAGGAGAAATGGCTCATATTTCAAGTTACAAATTCCATTCATAATGAATGGAAGTCACTGTATAAATTTCCTGGCCACATACATACCTTGAACAGGATAACCTCACCAGTTTCTTAGTTACTTTTCTCTCATTGCTGAGACAAAATACCCAGACACCTAAAGTTAAAGGAGGAAAGGTTTATTTAGTTCACAGTTTGTGGAGGTTTCAGTCTGCATTGGCTAGCTCCAATGCAGAGTGATACATGGTAGAGGGCATTACAGAGAACAGTTCATAGTATCCACAAGGTAGCAAAAGCAACAAGAGGCCTTAACAGCATCTTTCTGTCCCTTTTATTTTATCCAGACTACCAGGATTAGGGTGGTGCTAAATCAATCAGTGGACCAATTTAGTAATCACACACCCTTAATCCCAGCATTGCACCATGAGTCAATCATACGCTTTAGATCTAGCTACCTCTGAAAAATTCCACCTATGACCATGAGACTTTGGAGGAACATCTAAACTCAAGCCATAACAACCAGTGATAATTTACTTCTAATAGTTTTTGTGACATCCAGTGTAGATTCAGACACTGATATTTGAAAACTTTGCCATATTTGAAGTCCTGGGGGATTGGCTTTTGATTATTCCAAATATTAGCAATGCCTTAGGTTGTGGTTTTAACACACACAAACACACACACACACACACTCTGTATGTAACATGCTTTATACTATATTGTTTTAAAGTAAACTATGGAAAACATTTTTTTCTAGTTCTTTTGTGGTCTAATCCACCTAGAAATGTAGAGGTAGAAGTTGAGCATCCATTTAATCTCTCATCTGTTTTTATGTTAAATATTAAGTTAGTTATTTAGTAAATACTCCTTTCTTCACAAATTCATTATATGCCTTTATAATAATCACAATTGTTACATATTCTAAAGTTGGTTTCTATCCTACCTGTTCAGTTCTACTGATCTTCTGTTTATAAGAAATTAATGGGTGTTTGGAATGAACATGGACAAAAGCTTCTAGAAACAGAGTCCAGAGTATTGCATGTTTTGGATTACCAACAGAGGATATTTTAGAGGAAAAACACAGAAGCATCCAAAATCAATCAAAAGTCACAGCTGGACAACATGTACCTTAGGAGTATATCTAGAAACTGGCAGCATGGCCTATTACTAAGGAGCCATTGTGGTCCCACTTCCATTGGCCTTGTGATTTCAAAGGACTGTTGATCTAAAAGAGCAATGGCCCAATCACCTAGGAGAATAATGCTATACTTTTATCCTCTTTCATTCATTTCAACATCTCCAAACTTTGAGTACCTTCAG
>RJWM01004471.1:89873-101375 GCA_004363535.1 Dasyprocta punctata | reverse complement strand
CGCCTGCCAGGGCAGGCGCTTAAGGTACTGAGCCAAACTCCCGGCCCTGGTTTTTTGAGGCAGGGTCGCACTATGTAGCTCAGGCCGGCCTTGCGCTCACGTTGTAGCCCAAGTCGGCCTCAAACTCACAATGCTCCGCCTACCTCAGCCTCCTGAGTGCTGGGATTAAAGGCATGCGCCACCTTTGGTATTTTTTGAAGACTACTCTTTGAGGTATATAATGTAGTATTACTTCACATTAGAATATATCATACAGAAAAAAAATACGTATTCAGTTTGAATTCTCCTTGGAGCCTTTTACATGATCATAAGTGTAGTTTGTATTGCCATTGTTGGGAAAGTCATCTTGTGTTGTAATATTATTGTTTTGTGAAGGTGCTACATCTTCTTTCTTATGTCATATGTCAGAACTTTTACCAAGTTTTAGGTCCTGAATATTTTTTCTAATATTTTCTTCTAAATGTTTCATAGTTTCTATTACATTTGAATCTCTGATCTGATCTGCATTAAGTTAATTTTTATATTACCATATGAAGCATAAGTTTTTTCTGTTGTTGTCTATGAATGTTCAGTGTTCCAGCACCATTTATTCTAAAGAATGTCCTATCTCTATTGAATTGCCTTTATGTATGTGTCTAAATCACTTGGGAATAGTCATATTGGTCTATTTCTTGGTTGTCTGTGATATTTTATTTATCTGGTTCTTTATATATTATTTTATTGGTGGAGGCGAAAACCTTTGCCTCTTTTTGCTGTAGCTATATACTAATGTTTGAAGTTGAGTAGAGATTTTGCCCTCTTTGTTCTTTTAAAAATTGATTTAGCTCTCCAAGTCAGTTTTATTTATATGCCTTTCCATGTAGCTTGTATGTAGTACTTGTCTATATTTAGAAAATATCTTGCTGGAATTTTGTAAGAATTGATGTGTTTACTTAAGTGTTCTAATCCATGAATGCATTTTTTTCTATTTATTGAGATCATCTTTCTTTTATTTCACAAGCATTTTATAATTTTCAGCTAATAAATTTTAGATATATTTTATTAGGAAGAAAGTCATATTATTGTGAGAAAGAAAGCACTCCTGAAAGCCCAAAGATACACAGCATTGTAGAGGGAGCAAAAATTCATCTCTGCCCATGTTAGGTTGTTAGCTGGAACTCTTAAACAAAAAATGTTTACCTAGAAGAAAAAATTTATTAATATTTGCAGCTAAGATAACTTTGGAGAAACCTACACTAAAAGTAACTGAAAGCAGTGATTTAAAATTCTGGTTTACTAGTAGTCAACTCTTTATCCTTATGGGTTACAGTTCAAGATCCTCAGTGGATGCATGAAGCCACTGATAGTATGTAACCCTATAGCCCTGAAGGTTATGTACTATCTAACCTAACCCAACCCAACCCTGCTTTTTTTCCCTGTATCTACATACCTATGATGAAATTAATTTATAAACTAGGCACAGTAATAGATTAGCAACAGTAATAATGATTCAATGGCCAAAATATACTTCAATAAATGTTATGTAAATATGGTCTATATCTCTTTCTTTCAAAATAACTCATTAAAATGTGCTTATTTATCTTATTATGTGAAGTCACAGAATACCTACATGATGAGATGAAATGAGTGAAGGAAATGTACGAATGAGTGAATTTACTAGGCATCATGACATATTATTAGCCTACTACATAAGAGTTAATGGAATATAAGCACTTCAATATTATTACATTTGATCTGATAACTGAAGCAGTTACTACCTGATCAATAGTCAGATAGTATATAACATAGACACCCTGGACATAGGGATAATTCACTGTCCCGAGTACAATGATTTGAAATTTCCTTGCACTATGCAGAATAGCATGCAGTTTAAAGCTTATGAATTGATCTTTACTGGAATTTTCCATTAAAATCTTGAAAGTGCTAGTGACTAAGGATAAGTGATACCAAAGAAAGTGACATTGTATATAAAGGATTGTGGTATAGTATCTTCAAAAAAACCCCAATAAATCTGTAGAGAAATCACAGGAAAAAGGAAATCAGTTTTAGAATCCCAAGGGCAGGAAACTGTGGGAAAGTAAATATATACAGAGGGGATCTAATAGAGTAAAGATTGTTTGCAGATTCCTCTGCTGCCATCTCAGGGTTGACAAGAATCTAAAGTCATCTCCAGTAAAGAAGGTACATTTTCTCAGGCAGGAAAAAGTAGAGAGCGTTCCCTTTATGTGCTGCTTTGTTATTGCCTTCAGCTCAAAACGAGTTTTATGTCAGAGGCCTATTTTGAGGTTATGCACTATGTTTTCGTTCCACATACATCTGGATATAATAGCCCATATTAATCTGAGTAACATTTAAGAAATGTTTGCTATTAAGAAAGAACATAAGAAAACAAATTTTATGTGCTAAAATGTAAGAAAATCAGAAGTCGTCAGGCCCAAATGAAAACAGGACTAATTGAATGAAGAAAAGGTAGGAGGAATGAGGTGAAATTATGAAATTAAAACAGGAATAAATAAAGTGGAATAATAGTTTTCAAATCTATTTTGGAAAAGAAGTAAAGAACACCATAAAGAACATTGTGTATGTACACATATATACATTCCTTCATTCATTCATTCATTCAGTGGTGAGGTTTCCCAGCCTCTAAAAGGTTGGGAAAACAGACATTACTATAAACAGAGGTGGTTGTGTTAACAATGTAGATACTTAGTATGGAAATAAATGAGTAGACAAACATGAAGAAGCACTAGCTATTTGATCAGTTATAAATAATGAAAACTTAAATTTTGAATAATAAGAAAAAAACCACTGAGTGTGAAAATCAAGATGATCATTAGACACCAACAAAAATGATTCCAGGAAAGCTATTTTGAAACACTTTGTGAAATGAGATATATTACAAAGTTTAATGTGAAAAGCATATGAGCTTTTTACAAGGAAGAAAATAGTTAATTAGAAAATAGTAAAACAATACTGTATTTAGTACACTATTGTCAATACACAGTACCAGAAGACAATTAATTCACACTTTTAGACTTCATGACTTAGGGTAAAAGCATGATAAATTGAGAATCTCATTGCTAAATTAAATTAGTTTTCAGTCATAGAAACAAATAATGTGATACTTGAGTTAAGAGCTTAGAATATATATAACCCTTGTATTTTGGGAGGTATGATTTGTTTTAGTTCTTTATATATTCTAGATACTAGTCCTTTGTCTCAGGAACAGCTGGAAAAATATTTACCTACTTCATGGGTTGTCTCTTCATTCTGTTGGTGATTTCTTTTGCTGTGCAAAAGCTTTTTAGTAAGATGAGATCCCAGTTGTTGATTCTTTGTCATATTTCCCATGTGATGAGTATTTTGTTCATAAAGCCTTTACCTACACCTATGTCTTAAAGAATTCTGCCTATTATCTCTTTCAGCAGATTTAGTGTTTCTGTTCTTTTGTGTGTGCGTGCTGGGGATTGAACTCACAACTTTGTGCTTGCCAGGCTGGTGCTTAGGCCACTGAGCTAAAGCCCTGATCCTAGTGTTTCTGTTTTAATAATTAAATCATTGACTCATTTTGATTTTAGTTAATATATGGTGAGAGACATGGGTCTAGTTTTAGTCTTCGGAATGTGGAAAGCCAGTTTTTCCAGCACAATTTCTTAAAGATGCTGTCTTTCTTCCACTGTAGGTGTTTGGCCCCTTTGTTGAAGATAAGGTGACTGTTTTTGGAGTTGTTTCTGTGTCTTTTGATCTGTTACACTGATCCTTGGGGTCTGAGTTTCTTTTTTTTTTGTTTGTTAGCTCGTTTCTTTGTTGCCAGTACCATGCTGTTTTTATCATAGTAGCTTTGTAGTATAATTTCAAGTCAGGGATTGTGATGCCTCCTGTCTTACCTTTGTTGCCCAGAATTGTTTTTGCTATTCCAGGTCTCTTCCAAGTCCAAATAAATTTTAGAATTCTTTTCTCTAATTCCAATTCTATTGGCATTTTGATTGGAATTGCATTAAATCTGTATAACAATTTTGGGAGTATTGATATAAGAAAAACAATCTCAGACCTCCAAATGATATAGGGAAATGAAACTCCCAACCTACTATATGTCCGGCACGAGTTTGTGTTCTCTAAAATCGAAGAATGAATTTTAGGAACAATGGAGGGTAAGAGCAGAAAATATTTATTGAGAGAAGGAAAGCTTCTGTCTGAGGGACAGAAAGGGTCCTGAGTGGGTTGCCAAAGACTCTGTCATTTCTAGGGACTTTTATAGAGTAAAACCATGATGGGGAAAACTGGGAACTGGAAAGGCAGATGGGCATAAGGTGGGACATAACCATGGTTAACCAATAAGATTAATTGCTCAGGTAAAATTGATTAAATCAAGGACAAATGGGGAGGCAAGTCACATAGTAAGCGAGGGATGCTTAACAGCAGTGACTCTTCCTGTAGGGGGTTGGGATGCTGACTCCTGACTTCCTCAGGGTGATAAAGAACTATTTAGAATATCAATCCTTAGGATATGGGTGTATTAGCTTTGCCTTTTGTCTTGATATCTGGCCCACAGCAAGAGGTGTGTGTCTCTTCCAAGGTCACAGGACATCTGGTCCTCTGTGCTGGTTTCCTTGAGGGCCTAGCCCTGTCTGACTGCCTATAAAATTTCTGTTTAACTCAGTTGCCTGTAACAGTATGACTATTTTCACTATTTTGGTTCTTCCTAGCCAAGAGCATTTTACTATGTTGGTTGTTTCCATTTTCTGATGTCCTCCTTGATCTCCATTTTCAGAGTACTGTAGTTTTCAATGTAAAGATCTTTTACTTCATTTGTTAGATTGATTCCTAAGTATTTCATTTTTTTGGATGCTATTATGCAAGTTGTGATTTCCCTAATTTCTCTCTCTGAGTTTGTTGTGTACAGAAATGCTATTGATTTTTACTTTGTATCCAGTTATGCCACGTAATTTGATTATTAAATATAAAAGTCTTTCGGTGGAGCTTTTGGTGTCTTCCATGTAGAGTATCATGTCATCGGCAAGTAATGATGACTTAACACCTCCCTAGTGAATATAGATGCAAAAATCCTCAGTAAGATACTGGCAAAAAGAATACAGCAAATCACCAAGATTATACAGCATTCCCAAGTAGGATTCATCCCAGGGTTGCAGGGATAGTTCAGCATATGCAAATCAATAAATGTAACACACCACATCACCAAAGTCAAGGATGAAAATCACATGATTGTCCTCATAGATGCAGAAAAAGCATTTGACAAAGTCCAATACTCATTCATGATAAAAACCCTGCAGGAAATTGGAATGGGGGATCTTCATCTCAATCTCATAAAAGTCATCTATGACAACCAACAGCCAACGTCATAATAAATGGACAAAAACTGAAAGTTTTCACTCTAAAGTCAAGAACAAGACAAGGATTCCACTGTCACCACTCTTATTCAATACAGTTCTGGAAACATTAACCAGAGCAATTACACAAGAGAAAGAAATAAAAGGGATAAAGATGGGAAAAGGAGAAGTTAAATTAACCCATATATTTAAAAAAAATACTACTTGAAGACTTTCCACAAAACTAATGAACACTAAAGTCTATGATAGTTAAATTATTATTGAAATTTAATTTCATTAACATGTTGAATGCCCTGAACGCCATCAATGCATCTTTGGATGATTTATTACCTAGTGTTTTCTGTGGCCCAGAGGGAAGGGGTCTCACTGCTTTCCAAATTTTTCTTCTTACAATAATTACAAAATTAGTATAGTACTTAAAGCTTTTTTTTTTTTTTTTGGTTTATTTCACATGTGTCTTTCATTTTACAGTTTAGTGGGAAAATCTTGACATTTTTGAAGATGACATAAAGTAATTACTCTTGCCGTCTTAACCCAGTAATTAGTAATAATGATTAAACTATTTTGGAGAATTTTTCTGGGTGAAATTTTATCCATAACGAGTTTTCATTCTATCTACAAAGCATACTTAAGTAGCAAATTATAACAGTTGCACTTTTATTAAGGAAATATAATGGTTTTCTGTAACTTCAAATACATTGAACCACTTTTATTATCTTACTATTGTTCCAACTATTAAAAATCTTCAGTGTATGATTTGTCAATATTTATAAGTTATTTTAAAAATAACTATTTAAAAATTCCAATATATTCTGAATGTTGTAAACTATATGAAAATACTCAATGATATAGTGAAGAAATGCAAAAATAATGATGTATTTTGGATGATAGCTTTTATCGTCATTATAGTTTCCTCTATTTTTCACATTTAAAAAATAACTAATAAAAACAAAGCCAGGCATGGTGGTGCACGCCTTTAATCCCAGCACTCAGGAGGCTGAGGCAGGAGGATTGTTGTGAGTTCAAAACCAGCCTGGGCTACAAAGTGAGTTCAAGGCCAGCCTGAACTGCATAGTAAGACCCTGTCTCAAGAAATAAGGCCAAGGATTTAGCTCAGTGGCGCAAGGTTGTGTGTTTGATCCCAGTACCCTCCCCCCAAATACACAGTTGATCACAAATAACATATTAAAATCGATGAGGAAATTGTTTCAAAGCATAGTAAGAATGCTAAAATAAGTAGTAGCTTTTACATCATATAATATTTTGTATTTTCCAATAAACAGCTTTTATCTTTTCCATAGCAAACCCAGCAAATGACTTACATTCCTCTATCATGTTCTGGAAAAAGATATAGCCAACCAAATTACCTTCTCTGTGGTGTGCTTTATCTTTTTGCCCTATTTTTTTACTTTCTTCTTCATTCCAACAAATCCCTACTCTAGGTTACCTTATCCTCCTCTTGCAAGCCACAGCAGACCAAAATGTGGGAAGCATCATGCCATCCAGTAGTGGTTTTTCTACATCTGTAAGACAGAAAAAATTCCTCTCTTCCTAATGATTGGGACATTTAACCCTGCCCATGTAATGACTCTCTTCTTTGCCGGTCAGAAAGGTTTAGGCATCATCCATAGCTTAATGTTAAAAGACTTTCTTAGGAAAGGGTAGAAGGGAGAGGGAGGAAAGGAAAGAGATAGTGGAAAAGGTAGGAAGGAAGGAGAGAGGAGACACATTTTGGAACAGTAACCTCCTTCACCCCCTGACCTGCTATGGTAGTTGAACTATGATGGTGAACAACTAGATAAAAGCATTCTCTGACAAAGAGGAGAAAGGGAAGTGAAAAGAATTAAGATGTTGTGTACATGTACCAACTCCCTACAATGAATGTAATCATTATGTACTACAAATATGCATTAATAAAAAAAGAAAAATAACAATGCTCATAAGGAAATTTAAATTCTAAAGGCCTAAAAGCACAATGCATAATAATAACTAATATCAAGTAACTCCTTACTTGCAAATTATTGACATTCTCTTTCACAGTTTACCAGAGAGAATAATAAATTTGAAGGAATGGAAAATCCTAGACTAGGCCTACTAAGTATAGGTCAGTTTAGTCTATTTTTGCTTCTTTCATTTGATTTAGCTAGTTTGATTAGATTACCTATTGCATGTTGCCTGGAAATCATTTATTGATGCCACCGTTTTGTATGCTTTAAAGAAAATATTTCCATTTCGATACCTTTATATTCATTTTGTTTATTCTCTAACATTTTAAAATGAAGTCTTACTGATTTTATAGTTTCTTTACAAACTTCACTTTAAATACATAATAAAATTAAAAATAAATAATATACACAAAGTTATTATTAAAATTACCCAGGTTTTTATATTCCTATATTTGGCTTATGATCTATTGAGTGACATAAACACTACTTAAAATTTTTCTGTGAATTTACAGCTATTTTATTTTATAAACATGAAGTTACATATGCATGGTATCATTTATCATCATAAAATAAGTCTATTGTCTCACTTAATTCTACCTTAAAATCATTATCAATATTAACAGTATGTTTTTTGTTTCATTAATGTGGTGTGTTTTTCACTTACAGTAAATTTTTCAAGACAATTACTGATACAATACAGGTTTTCTTTTATGATCTTTTTTCCTTGACCTTGAGAGTCATTCATTTTTATATATAAATTATGTCTTCTTTGCATTTATTGTTAAAAGTGACATAAGTGGCCTTGCTTTCGTAAGGTCCATTCATTTTATTTTGTGTCCTTTTAGTATTCTTTGTTTTTTTTGATTGTCTATTGTTAGGCTCTAGATTATATGAATTTTGAATTTTCATTTTAGAGATTTTTTTCCAGGAATTAGAATACATTCATGCTGTTTAGTGTCTATAGTTTACAGATATTAAGAAAGAATTTTGCTTAAATCAAGTTAGCGTTTCCTTCTTATCCACACAATTGTTATTCTTTTTATTTTAATTTTGGGTCTTTCTTCAAAGTTATGTATTTGTGATACAGAAGTGCTAAATTGTCCAAATCTCTGCAACTTAATATTACTTTTCTATTTATTTCATTTATGAGACTACTCAGAATGGAACTTTCTGGCAAAAGCTTTCTTGTTAGGACTGCACTGTTGAAATTGCTCTGCTGATATCTAGCAGTTACAGTGGTTAACAAAGAGACCTGAAGTGAGTCAATCATTTTTCTGTTCTTCCCCTACTTAACATGATTCTTTCTGAGTGATTATGATATTCATAGTTTAATGCTGCAGTTGCTCAATGTCATACTATAGATTTTGAGTACAGTCAATGTTTATTAAATAATCTAACTTTTGATACCTTCAATTGCCTGTTTTTTTAATTTTAAGAAAATTGTCCCATTAAATTTGTGCAATTAAAAGAAAATTTTTAGAAATAATTTGTTACTACTTATAGTTTTAGTTTTCAGTGTTACCACGTTATTTTTCTTAAATTAATTTTATAGCTTAGATTTCTTGCTCTCTAGTAATTAATTCATATTGTCTATTTGATGAAGTCAAAAAACAAAAAATTGAAAATCTCCCTCTTTTCTTTCTGCCCACAGGGTATTTTATTTTTGCAGCCTTATTAGTTTATTTATCTATAAGAAACCAGGGAGGGGCAATAGTTTTAGGTTTAGTTTGCCCATCTAGATTCCAAACAAATGTAGGTACCATTCGCTTGATTCCTTTTCCAGGTGACGCAAGCTACTTTTAAGATTAAATGCTATTTGACTAAGTTATTTAAGGTCAGTGCTTTCTTTGGCTGCCTGTTAGCTTCCTACTGGGGTATTGGTTATATTTTCTCTCTCAGTATGCTGCAACACCAGGCTTTTTTGGAATACCTGTTTCCTTAAAGAGTTTCTGAGTTTTCAATTTTCTCTTTCTTCCGAATTTCTTCAGTTGGCTCACTAATTTGGTAAGAAGTCAAATTAAATAAAATACTGCGGGTTGTGGAGATTCTTTTTTTAAGGATGTCATGCATTTTTCCAAAATTACATTGCAAAAATTTTCAAGCATCAAAGTTTAAAGATTCTTACAGTGAACTTTTAAATTCTCTACACCTATATGTACTATTATAATTTTACTATATATCTGATTACACATTTTTCTGTCTATCCAATGGCTATCCATCCATTAGTCTAACTTATTTTTATGCATTGGAAATTAATTCTCAGAAATTAGTACTATTT
This sequence comes from Dasyprocta punctata, assembly GCA_004363535.1. Lineage (NCBI taxonomy): Eukaryota > Metazoa > Chordata > Mammalia > Rodentia > Dasyproctidae > Dasyprocta > Dasyprocta punctata. Next base: position 91,803 of record RJWM01004471.1, on the reverse strand, counting down.
TCTCTAATTGTATCTGTAAAAAGATCACAATAGTGAAATTTGTTTTCCATAATTTCTCTTTCAATATAAAATTTACATATAAGTCAATGGATTGATCTTAAATATACTTCTGCTCAGTTCTGACAAATCTATATACAAGTGTAACCCAATCTTTTATCAAGACATGAAACATCATACATTCCAGTAAGTTTCCTTAGAACTCTTTAGAAAATACCAGATCTTAATCTTCCAGGGACAAACAATGATCTGATATTTTTCTCTGTAAATTACCTTTACCTATTCCAAATATTTTGAGTATAATACAATATATTATTCCACATGTTAATGTAATATATAATGTTATATGATAAAAGAGTAAGCACTCATTTTTATAAGGCCTCTTTTACAAAGCATAATGATTTTGAAGTTTTAAGTTCTTGACTCCATCAGTAATTTTTTGCCTTTTTATTGCTGAGTAGTATTCTTTTTCTGAGTATATCAAGTTTTGTTCATCCTTTTGTTGATGGCTACCTTGGATGTTTAGTTTGTGCTTTATGAATGCAAACATCTTTAATGACTTTTTCGGTCTTATTGTGAATACATTTTCACTTCTCTAGCTAATACCTCAGAAAAAATTGTTGTGTCGTATCATAGATGTTAATTTTATGGGAGACTGCCAGAACTTTTTCTGAAATGGTGGTACCATTTTATACCTTCAGCAATAACATATGAGAGTTCTGGTAATTTACAGCTTGATAGACATTTAGTTTTGTCATTCTTTTAATTTTAGCCATTCCCTTGGATATGTAATAAAATACAATTATGTTTGCAAGCATATATTTTTAGAGAAAATTTATCTCTGGTCCTTAGCTGTAAAGTAGTTTTGCTTCTAGACTTCAGAAACTCATTCTGATCAGCTCTGTGGTTTTCACCTGCTATTCTGCTTTCACTGTTTTCTGATCAGTAGAAAAGCCCTAGATGACAAACAGCCCAGGGCCTCCAATACTGAACATTCCCAAAGGGGTCCTTTGGAGAATATTCTGATAGGTTTTCTCAGAACATAGTTTTGTGTCTGCTCTCAATATCCTTTTCTCATCCAGAATCAAACTGTATTGTATTAGATACTCATGCTGTCAACATGTTGATTGGAGCCTTTGCTGTGTTAGTCATAAATGATGGTTTGTCCCTATTTGTCATTATTTTCATCTTACTTTGGAAGAGAATGAGAGATGTACATCTATCTATCTATAATATATATATATATATATATATATATATATATATATATATGCTTTTTGAGATAGGGTCTTTCTAAGCAGTTCAGGCTGAACTTGAGCTCACTTTGTAGCCCAGGCTGGTCTCGAACTTGCAACAATCCTCCTGCCTCAGCCTCCCAAGTGCTGGAATTACAGGCATGTGCCACCATGCCTGGCTACATTTATATCTTTATTCCGCCAGGCTTTCATGAGGAAGTGTTCAAAAGGCAAAAAGTGTAACATGACATATACTTTTAAAATTATGAAGCAATATTGCAAAAAGCCCATTAATTCCTGATTTTTTTATCATCAAATGCTAGTAGTGAAAATGGATCTATCTGCAATCCATTTTTCATTAATGAGTTTTGAATGGTTTTGTTTTATTTTGATCTCTAATTGAAATTTCACCCCAAGCAGGGTTTCCTTATTGAAAATTATAATAAAGAGATTTTCTTTGTAGTTGGTAGATTGGCTCAAGGCTTTTTAATTTTTTCTAACAGGAACAAGCAGTTTCTAAGCTGTGACATAATAAGACCCTACTGCCGGGCGTGGTGGCGCACGCCTTTAATCCCAGCACTCGGGAGGTTGAGGTAGGAGGAGCGTTGTGAGTTCGAGGCTGGCTTGGGCTACAACGCGAGCACAAGGCTGGCCTGAGCTACATAGTGCGACCCTGCCTCAAAAAACTAGGGCCGGGA